>JAAAKG020214672.1:0-22217 GCA_010014905.2 Druon quercuslanigerum
GGAGAAAGACCTGTCGCTAATTGCATTGAAATTTGTAAATTTGTTACATTTCATCAGATATATCTGTGATTTTCTCGAAAACTATTACTCGTAGAAAAAAATGTATCATCTAAGAAATGTGTATTTCGACAAAATCTACAACTTTTATAGAAACGTTTTGCGAAAATTTATGTATTGGCTGAGATAAACGCAAAAACCCCCGGCATCCCAATGACTGGTCACAAAAATAACTTTAGTTCAGACGCGACCCCCTTTCCAACGTGTCATAGGGGGCGAGAAGGCACCCCTGTGACTGGTCACAGAAATAATTTAAGGTCACATCCCTGCCCCTTTTCCCACGCGTCATGGGGGTCGGGAATGCGCCCCTGTGACTGGAACCAGAAAAAACTTAGGAAACGGGTTCAATTACGCGTATAACACGAAAACGAAAAGAGCATGATTTTCATGGTTTTTTTCATAAAAATCGAGATATCACTAATTTTCTTGGAAGCTATCACTCGTAGAAAAAAATGTGTTACACAAAAAATTTGTATTCTTGTGAGATCTACAACTTTTATTTCAGCACTTTGCGAGATTTTGCATATTGGCTGTGATAAACGCAAAAAACCACATTTTTTATGGTTTTTCCGCGATTTCACCATGAAAATCGCCTAGTCGCCAATTTTCACTATCATTATTGTAATCAGCGCGTCAAAATACATAAGTATACACAGTGTGAACGAAATCGTCAAGTTCACCTATTTGGAACTTTATCCAAAATTTAATTGAATTTATAAATCCAAAATTGAAAAAAATTAATTTTGCCAAATTTGAAAAAAGCCTATTTTCAAAATCTGTCTAACCGGGAACACTTTTTTCTGAATCTAGTTTTCAGCAAGAATCCGGAACGGAGAAAAATCCTCGACATAGATTTTCCGAGCCAGTACATCCAACATCAAAAAAGATGATTCAAACATCATTGAATTCTTCCCCTAGACGAGGAACAATCCACAATAACAAAAATAACAAAAATAAACGCAGCCCTAATCCGACCGATTCAACAAGATCCTTTTTTGACAGCATGGCCTTGACTGTGGCCACTTTTCCTCAACATCTGCAAGCTCAAGTGAAAGGTCAAGTTTGCAAAATCATCTCTGACACTGAGTACGATCTGTCATTACCTCAAGTGCCCTAATCGAATTTATTTTTCCTGGAAAGGATTTTTGAACCTTTTCTTCGGAGTAGTTCGTTTTCGATTATTTTCATTCGAAATGAGCTTGCGGGCGACCCTGAAGCCTCACTAAAGCTTCTTGAAACCGTGCCAAAAATGTTGCACTCGTAAAAAAGGTGTGAGCTTAATAGTGAAAAGAAAATAGAAGAGAAGTGGGGAATCTCAATTCATTTCTTTTAGAATCTACTCAAAAAATTTTTTAAGAATTAATTAAAATGAGCTTATTTGTCTAGAGAAGATCTTAAGAGAAATTTTTTAATAGGCTTTCGAAATTTGAACAAATTTTCGATTATATAAACAAGTTTTTTGACACTTATCTTAGGAAGGTGATAACAAAAAAGAAAATCAGCTTTCGGTTTGTCTCAAAGGATAAACTTTAATTACAACTGGACAGATTTTAAGCAACCCCAATATTTTTCTCTTAAATTGATGCCTTGTGCAAAAATATAAAAAAAAAATTCCGCAAGCTCTTTCTAAACTTGTTAAAAGTTTTTCAACTATTATCGGTTCTTTTTTACATTTTTCTCTAATTTCATTTTTTGGTTATTTATTTTTTGCTTCTCGCATTTTCGTACGAGAGTTGCGTTTGGTCCAATTTGGAGAATGAAACTCCATTTTTACACTGATTATACGCTGATTTATGGCATGTACGTTTTTCGATTAAAATAATAAAATAAAAAAAAATGAATGTTCTTTTCATTATTGAAAAATCTCCTCAAACACCTAAGTTTTTAACACTTTTACCAAATTTTTCCATTTCCCACTTTTTTTTTACAAAATTCTGATTTATTTCTTAAGAATCATAAACAATAATTTAGGATATTATAAATCAAGATGCTCAGAATGAAATTATTTTGGATAATACCTAATTTTAAATATTTAACAATACGGTAAATAAAGAGACATTTTACGGAAATATTGGAATAATAAACATTAAATAAAATTTAATTGTGTGAATATTGAATTCAAATTAAACTGCTTCAAATTGATAATATTTGAAGTAAAAATTTTGCATTTTTAATCAAACATGTAGATAACTTGTAGCGAAATAGTTGGATTTTCAACAAAAAAGGTCAATTTTTAAAACTAGAAGATAAATTTTGTATAAAAAAATATAAATTTTTACTCGAAAACTAAATTTGAAGAAAAATAGATTTTATTTTAAAATAAAAAACAGTATGATTGCTACAAAAAATACATATGGTTTTTGTACAAGTTTATTTTTCTACTACAGAATATTTTTCAGTAAAGAAAGACAACAAAATTTGAACTGAATTGTTAAATTTTCAAAAATATAGTTAAATTCTTCACCAAGTCATATTATTTTTAAACAAGCAGTTACATTTTTAACTGTAAAAAAATTCCATGCAAAAAACATAAATTTTTAATAAAGTACATAGTTTGATTTGCAAGAAAGCACAATGATTTTTCTACAAAGTACTCTCGAATTTTCTAAAAAAAAAAAAAATGTTTAATTTTTAACAATTATTATATTCAATACAATTATTTTATTTAGAAAAAAATGAAACTTCGACCTCAATCAGTAAAAATTTAAACAATTTCACAATAATATTTTAATTTTAATTATTTTGTATAATAGACATTTTTTTATTCGAAGATTAAATTCTTTCGCTGAAAAAATAAATGCTTTATTTTTTAGAAAATTAATCTTTTTAGTTAAAAAAATATTCCACTTTCTGTTCGGAAATTATTTTTCAATTAAAAAGTAATATTTTCTAGTTAAAAATACAACAATCTTGACTGGAAATTTATTTATTAGGGTAAAAATTCGTCTTTTTGGGCAGAAATTTAGTCATTATTCCATTTTGGTTAAAACTACAACTGTCTTCTGAAAATTCTATTTGTTTAAATTTTTGTTTGGGCAATTTGGTTAATAATGCACACTTTCAGGTTGAAAAAAAAATTCTTTTAAAAACTAATTTTGTAGGTAGAAAATTAAATTTTTTCTTAAAATTTATAAAATCCAATTATTTGAAGATAGAAATTATGTCGGATGATACCTAATTACAAATATTTAACACTACGGTAAATAAAGCGATCTTTTACGGAAATATTGGAATAATAAACTTAAAATAAAATTAAATTGTGTGAATATTAAATTCAAATTACACCGCTTCAAATTTATAATATTTGATGTAAAAATGTTGCATTTGGAATCAAACATGTGAATAATTTTTACCGAAATAGTTAAATTTTCAACAAAAAAGGTGAATTTTTAAAATTAGAAGATAAATATTTTACCTAAAAATATAAATTTTCAATCGAAGATTAAATTTGAAAAATAGATTTGAATTTAAAATAAAAAAACAGTGTAATTGATACAAAAAAGAAATATTTATGCAAAAGAGTTTATTTTTAAAGACAGGCAACAAAATTTTCCAAGAAAAATTGTTTAATTTGTAAAAATTATTATATTTTATACAATTATTTTATTTGACAAGTAAATGAAATTTCGACCTCAATTAGTAAAAGTTTAAACAATTTCACAATAATATTTTAATTACCATTCTAAATTTGTTTACTTTCTCACAACTTATTGATTATAAATCTACTGTCACACAATTTATGGATTTTGACTCTATTCTTTGATTAAAAATTTAATTATTTTGTTAAAATGTAACTATATGGTTTAAAAGCCATATTTTTTGGTCGAAGATTAAATTCTTTCGCTGAAAAAATAAGTATTTTATTTTTTTAGAAAATTAATTTTCTTAGTTAAAACTCTTTGATTGAAAAAGTAAATATTCCATTTTTTACTCGGAAATTATTTTTCAATTAAAAAGTAATATTTTCTTGTTAAGAATACAATAATCTTGACTTAAAATTCATTTATGAGGGTAAAAATCCGTCTATTTGGGCATAAATTTAATTATTATTCCAGTTTGGTTAAAAATTTGTATTCTAAAAATTTCGTCTTTTCGGCTTGAAAATTCAGCAGTCTTTGGTATTTATTCTTTTTAAAAAACTAATTTTGTTGGCAGAAAATTAAATTTTTTGTTAAAATCTCGTTCTTTTGGATTTAAAATCTATTCATAATTCTTTTGTTGAAGATTCAACTTTTCTGGTAAAAAATTTAATATTTACTATGATTTTATTCATTATAATCTTTTTCGTTTAAAAATTTTGAGCATTGGTGAAAAATTTACCTTTGCAAGTTAAAAATCCAATTCCAATTCTTGCTGACTTGAAAATACAAATGTTTTTTTTTGTTTCAATCTTTTTTATTTGAAAATGTTGACCATTTGGTTGGAAATTCCACTATTTTGAAAAAATCACTTTTTTTAGTTGAAAATAAACTATTTTTTTTAATCTTGTCTTTTTGGATTACAAATTTATGAACTGACAACATTTTTGTTGAAGATTAAATTTTTTTTGAAAAGTCAATTGTCTTCTAAAAATCTCGTCTTGTTTACTTGAAAATTCAGCTGTCTTTTCTTTTTAATTTTTTCTTTAAATTTTACCCATTTAGTTGAAAATTCACCTTTTAGGTTGAAAAATAATAAAGTTTGAGAAACTCAAAATTTTTGGTAGCAAAATTAGCTATTTTCTTACAATTTCGTTCTTTTGGATCGAAAATTTATTTATAACTTTTTTGTTGGAGATTCAACTTTTTGTGTTGAAAATGGAACTTTCTTCAAAAACTTTTGCCTTTCAACTTATAAATTTAAATTCTTTTGGTTTATTATCCTTTTTTGTTTAAAAATTATGACCATTTGGTTAAAAGTTCATCTTTGCAGGTAGAAAAATAAATTATTTTTTAAAATTAATTTTTTTGTGTGCAATTTAACTCTTTTGTTAAAAATTTTGTTCTGTTGGGTTGAAAATTCATTATTTATGGTAAAAAATGGTATCTTTCTCGGTTGAAATTTTTTTTGTGTTTGAAAATGAACCTTTTATTATTTTAAATTTTAACTGCTTAGTTGGTGATGCAACTGATCTTAATATTTCCCTCTTTTCGTCAAAAGTTATCCTATTTCCCCGAGTTTTAAAGTCCTAATAAAAAAATGAAAATTTAGAATTTGAAGCTGTCTTAATATGAAATGTAGGTTATCCGAGAGTAAGAAAAAAATAAAATGATCACGCAGAGACTATGGGTCGTGACATAAATTAAAAGCACAAATCGCCCCCAGCACCTTGAAGGCTGATCCATCGACTAGAAGGGATGTACGTGACGTTACTACTGGAATATCCCAACCGTAGGACATAAAAATGGCTGTCGATGACGGCCTTTCTTTGCCTGACCAATCAGACCATTTTTCCCTTCCAATGCACTTTGCAGAAATTTCTCTTCTAGAATAGAAAACCACTTTTTGTGGCTTTGACTTTAAATTATTTGTGCAGGATTGTCCCAAAATCCTCATTTCGAAATACCTGATTTTTCGTGATTTTTCCCTGGCTTATTTTTATGTAACCTAGCCCTTATAAATTTTATTAATTTATATTGGCAGGCCCTGATCAAGAAAATTTTTTGCTAACCAAATAATTCACTTTTAAACTAAACAGATGAATTTTAAACTCAGAATATTAGTTCTCTAAAAGAAAGATAAATTTATAATACCTTTTGTAACTAGAAAAAATAAATTTTAAGTTTAAAAATTTATTTGAAAATAAAAGACGAATTTTGAACACAGTATATAAATTTCTAACTAAAGAGTTAAATTTTCAACTGCAAAGGAGAAGTTTTCAACTAAAAAAATTTACTTTTTAGCTTAAGATAGGATAATTAATTTTGAACTTAAAAATTATTCTTTAACAAATAAAAGAAATATTAAACAAATTACATAGACTTAAACCAAAAAGTTCTAAAATAATAAATAAAAATAATAAATAAATAAAGAAGGAATTTTTAACAAAAATAAATAAATTTTGAATAAACTAAATAAATTTTCAATAAAAAACATAAAATTTCATCTAAAATTATGAACCTTTGACCAAGAAAAAAATTATAGCAGTAGTAAAAAGCTCAATGGTTGCACTTTTCCCGAAAAAGATAAAAAAGTTTTCTAAAAGAAAGATAAATTTCTAATAAGTTTTTTAACTAGAAAAGATCAATTTTAAGTTTAAAAATTTATTTGAAACTAAAAAAGAAGAATTTTGAATACAGTTTATGAATTTCCAACCAAAGAGTTGAATTTTCCACTGCAAAGGAGAAGTTTTCACCTAAAAAAATTTAATTTTTAACTTAAGATAGAATAATTAATTTTGAAGTTAAAAATTCATCTTTAAAAAACAAAAGAAATATTAAACAAATTACATAGACTTAAACCAAAAAGTACTAAAATAATAAATAGAAAATAAAAAATAAATAAATAAAAAAGGAATTTTTAACCAAAATAAATGAATTTTTAATAAAATAAACGAATTTTCAATAAAAAACATAAAATTTCAACTAAAATTATAAACCTTTCACCAAGAAAAAAATAATAGCAGTAGTAAAAAGCTAAATGGTTGCATTTTCCCGAAAAAGATAAAATTTCAATCAAAAAGATTTTTAATTTTACCATGGGACAGAATTTTTATATTTTCATCTAAATAAATTAAAATTTAAACAAAGAAAATAAATTTTCAAACGAAACAAGTCAATTTTCAACCACTAAAAAATTATTTTCTAAAAAGAAAGATGAATTTTCAACAAAATATCTAAAGTTTCAAATAATTATTCAAGTAATCACTAAATTGTGTTTTTTTTTACTAAAAGAGATACATTTTCAATAAAAATGGAATGATTAAATTTTCAGATGAAAAAATAATTTTTAATAAAAAAGCATTTTCCATGAGAATAGTTCAGTTTTAAATTCAAGAAATAAATTTTTAACCAAAAACATCTATTTTCAACTGAATAATGGTATTTTTAACTGAAAATATGAATTTTTTATGAACAAAATTGAGTCGTTAAATTTTGAAATAAAAAATAATACATTAATTTTTAGACTAAAAAAATTTTCAATAAAACAGTTAAATTTTCAACATATTAGGAATTTTTAATCAAATAGTTAAATTTACAAATAAAAAGACAACATTTAGAAACAAAAAGATTGTCTTTTGAACAAAAAAGTTGAATTTTCAATAAAATAATACTTCTTTGAAATAAATAATTAAAAATATTATATATATCTATTGTAAATATTTTGGAAAAATAACTTACTTAATTCGTGTATTTGGGGCACCTAAGCATAATTTTAAAGTGTTTCAAAAAACTTCGTATTTCTTGTTCACTATACATAATTATATAAAAAATTACGAAAAAGAATCATTAATTTTAATAAACTGCATCTTTTATATTCTACACAATTTTTCGTTATGATCTGGAGTTTCTGAGAATAATTTATTTTTCTATAAAAACAAACAATTTCGTAATAAGCGACCCAAAAGGAACCTAAAAATTCGAAAATACAAGCTGTGATGCGGACTTTCTTCTTTTTCAATACTCGTGTTGTGGAACACCCCTAAACTTCAATTTCAGTATATCAAAAATTCTCTGATTCTTTCCAGTTTTTCCTGACATTCTCTTAAGTTCCCTGACCGGTTTTGAATTTCCTGACTTTCCATAATTTCCCGAACAGTGAGGGTACGTGGGTTAGATTGCGCAGATGACAAGGTTGTTGTGGCAAAGTCAACGCATTGAATACAAGGAACGCTAAAAAGAAGATTATGGAATTTTTTTCAAATACTTGCAATTAAACCATGTATGGTCTTTGGTTTTATAAGAGTTTGTTTGCATAAAATAGTAGAATTTTTGTCTTTTTCTCTATCCTTTGTAAGAAGAAAGAGTGGATCTCGAGACAGTGAGGGTACGTGGGTTAGCTTTAGCAGATGATAAGGTTGTTGTGGCAAAGTCAACACACTGAATACAAGAAACGCTAAAAAGAAGATTATGGAATTTTTTTCAAATATAATATTACTTGTAATTAAATCCTGTATGGACTTTGGTTTCATTAAAGTTTGTTTGCATAAAATAGTAGAATTTTTGTCTTTTTCTCTATTCTTTGTAAGATCATTATGCGTCACGTGTTGGAACATTCTTTGCTAAAAGTGCGACTCGCTGTCAAAGTAACCGGCATATTTCACACAGCGTTTCAGCTCGAGCTTCCAGTTTCAAATATCAAAGTGGCCACCGAACCGTCATTCGTTTGCATCTCCTCAAAGTTTCCGTTTACTCAAACGGGCGTCAAAAGGTTCTTATTGAAATTCAAGCATCGCCCCTGTCTCAGAATCAAAGACGAATACATCAGCGAACGCACTCAAAATAGAGGTGACGACTGATTTCATGCTAAATCTAGATGCATAAGCTTTAAATTCATTTTGGGATTACTGACAACTTCCCACTTCCGGAATTTTTCATTTCCTGTTCACATGAGAAAAAAGTGCTGTGACACAATGTAGACTTCCTCAGGAAATCATCTGCAGTCTAGCTCGAGTGATATTAAAAATCACTACTGACTTTGACACATTCATTCATTCAAAAAAGAAGCCGGACACTTTTTTGAGATACAGTTTGAAAGTTGAATTGGTTTAAAACTAAATTTGGTTTTGGTTCAAAATGGACTAAGGCTGATTCAAAACTAACTACATTTAACCTTGAATCACTGAACACAGTCAATAATTGGATATGTGGGAAAGAGATTTGTATTTTTTCAATGCTAACATGAATCACTAAAATACTAGAATCTTGATTTAATTTTAGATTCAAAGGAGATTGTAAATTAAAAATTAAATTCTATAATAAAGCTGAAAAATATGCTATATTTACTTTTTGTTGCACGGGAAGATAATTAAAACACTTTCTGGGATATAATAGCGCAATATACTGGGGAATTACGCAGCGCTTCTCGAAATTTTTAATCAGTGAAAGGATTTAACTAAATTAACTCGGGTTTGCTTTAAAAATAAAATTATAAGAACTTATAAAATGTAATAAATGTACATGAGTGTACAATATCAATGATCAAACTTCAGGTGGGAGGTGTCACTTCTGATGACAGTAATTAATTATTTTTTTAAATTAAGAACCCACTAAATTTTCATGACCTAAAATTAGACATGATGTGAAGTTTTGATATGACTTTGAAAAACTGTCGAGAGGGTTGAACTTGCAGAGATGTTCATTTAGTTTTGCTACCGAATACACACCTTATTACACATTCATGCGCGAAGAGATGTCAGAAAGTGGTGCCAGGCCGAGTTAGTTTTGACGCCGAATACAGAGCCGCGGATCCGGGATAAGTCGTCGCAACACGAGAGAAACTTTCCATGAAATTTTCATAAATTTGTCCCGTCGAGTTAACCGCGTCTCGCAAAACTTGGGTCGATACAACAGCAATGACTTTTTTTCCTACTTTCATACATTTCTCTCTTACCCTCTTTATTTTTTGCTGCTTCCTCTATTTTCTCCTTTTTCCCCATCTTTTTCTTGGCGACTTCTTTTTTTTTATCCCCACTCTCTAGATACTCGTGACTGCGAATAATAGATGGAAACTACCTTTACAGAACGAGTAATGTACCCGCAATGCTTGCGAATAGATCGTCCCGCGCGAAATAATAATAATGACTCGATTGCGCGCAGCTACGACGCCCGTGGGCGATTGCGGCGTTGCTTGAAAATTGCACTTTCAGAGAAAAAAAATGTGCCAGAGAAAAAGCGAAAAGTAAAAGAAAAAGGAAAGAGAAACGACCATACGCTTCAGTGGAAGGGTTCAATTATAAAGAGATTTGTACCCAAGTGGTGAGACTGCTTGTAGTCGAGGTTTTCTTTTATTGTCCAGAGAAAGCCACAGTGAAATGGAAACTGTTTGTTCAATTTGACATTTAGAAAAAAGGATTTTTTCTAAAGATTAGCGATATTTCGACTCAATATATACTAAATATTGGAAACATATTTCAAATCTAAAAAGGTTTTAGAAGAACAGACATAAAGATTTGGTAGATGTTGAATCACATTGATTGCTTCTTCTTTCCATAACTTTGTCCAAATAGCCAAATCTTGTTATCCAATCCAGAACCTAATAAATTTCATCCCAATCCTAAAGTATTGACAACAACTGCGTAAAACAAAATTTGTCAGATTGGAAATCTGACCTTGGTGTGCTTTGGAAGTCTTTCAAAATCTGCGTTGGAAACCTCCGAGAATCATCAGGCGAGAATGTATAAACAACTTAACCGAAAGCAGGGATACTTGGGAAAACAAAATATACCATTTGTACCATGTGTAAAACGTGCACATACTAAAATATATATTCTAATAGTGATAGAGGAATTAGCTGGAGAAGATTTATGTTATCACACTTTCATGACTTTCTAATTTTAAAATAAACACCGGATTATTGAATTATAAATTGGGATGCAAACTGTTAGAAGTTTTAGTGATGTTTCTCTAATGATTTATATATTGATCAAAATAAGTTATGGTTTTGGAGATAAAGAAACATAGCAATCCTGAAACAAAAAAAGAAAGAGGTTTCTAGTTTTAGCAGTAAAACTTAAAAACAGACATTAACAAGTTTAATTGACAAAGTAATTCACGTTAACCCTAATTATTTTCATAGTGAAACCTAAGTTTTAAACAGCAAACGGGGAACCAATTTCAGAAAACTTATTCTAACATTACTCAGTTTTCACCTTAACATTTTATAACGCTAATTATAATAAATACATCTGATTATTGCTGGTGGATATCTACTTTTCCTCAAGTCTGGTTAACCCGAATTTATAAACATCGAAGGGGGAACCAATTTCAGAAAACTCATTCTACCATTTCCTAGTATTCACCTAAACACTTGAGAATTCTGATTTTGTTACATGTATATAAAGACATTTTACTGGATGACATCCAATACACAACAATCATCAAATAATACATCTCCTTACTTTCGTTGGATGTTTTCTGTTCCAATATTCGAGAAAAAACAAAGATATGGTACCCCAATCAGTTTAACCAAATCCTTATTTTGAAACCCTAGGATCAGAAACACGTTTAAAAAACATAATAAATTTGCAAAATCTTTAAATGTCCGATATTTGCTGAATGCGGAACAATCTAGAATCAATATTCAAACGCTGCGTCTTCCTGAGAAATCACTCTGCAAAGATAGCTAATCCTTCTTTAAGAATATATGAGTTTCCTACCTTGTGATGAAGAAGGAAGATGACCTCTTCATTTTCCTGTGGGACACTAATGTTTCCAGTGATATAGCACGACACTACGCAATGAACACGCCAACTATTACATCAACAACAATTTCACACTCGCGTCAGTGAACACTGCACCCTACGTAACACGGATATGTCGACTCTTGAGACACTTTCAATCTACCCGCTCCTCGCGGGTCCGTTTCTTTGGTACTTCACCTGAAGAGCTACTAATCACTTGAAACTTAAAAGCTTTACTTATCATCTATTCTGACGCTGCTCGACCTTAGGTCAGATTCACACGCGTCAGTATTTTTGGTATCGGTTGCCGTCGCGGGACGCCCGACGTCTTGGGCGCCAAGAGTCTCTGACATTTCAAGAGGACTAGGTTCTTCATAAACCAACACTCATCGATGATAGTTTACATAAAACAACCCGTACCGCACTTTCCAATCCGTTTGTCCATTACGCGACCAACCAGCCTAGGAACGATTATCCAAAAGGAGTAGCGACTTCCAGACACCATGAGTCGTCTTCTGATTAGGCAAAGCAAACATCCCTGCTTCTGCATTAAAAGCTTCTTTAGAATCAGTGCAGTATCCCCAATTTTTTCATTAAAGGATGGTATCTCCTAAGCCCCAACTTTAAAATTGGACAAACTGACGAATTTCCAGAGGACTTGAGCTAAAACTGATGAACAAGTAGATTATACTACTCCTGTAGATTGCTTATCTGCAGAACACGCAACTGAAAGACTGCGGGGATCTTTAGAGGCAATTAAATCTAATCATCACTAATAGTTGATCTTGAAATCCGGATTTTCTTTAATTGTGTTTACTTCCGAGATGACCACTGACCAGAAAGAAGCACACCGATTTGAAGAAGCACATTGATGACACTGACTTGCCGAAGACACACCGATACTTATCAAGCATGATGACACGACACGATATCAACAACGCACTGGGTAACTCGGTCGACTTCCGGTTGACGAATCAACAACCTGTTAGTCGCACTTCCGCCTAGGGTCGCGGCACGCGACAGGGTGACTTCCCGTCACGCGAAGGCCGCGCATTCTTTCAGCTTCTTGTCGAGCCGAAAATGCACTGCCTCATCGCCGAGTACTGAAGCATCCCGGACGAGCTTCGTGGCGCGAGTGGAGAGAATTGGTGATGCAGGTGGCTGTTCCTGGTGGCTGGTGGATGTGCCAGAGTGCGGGCTTACGGCGGAATGAGAGGAAAGCTCGGCTTAGGGGGACCACAGCGTGGCATCGCCGACTGCGATGAGCGAGAGAGTTGCGCGTTATCGACCCATCCACAAAGCTATATTCAACTGCGATGGCTATATCTACACGGCGCGTGTGCGTTCGTACGCTGGTACACACCATTCGTTTCGTTCCTTCGTTCGGTTGTTGGTGAATCCGCTCCTGCGGGCGCCCACGCACCGGTACGCAACGTCGAAAAGAAATTGAGCAGGAGAGAAACAAAATAAAAATCATCTGGATGATAGTGAATGAGCCGGTGAACCTGCAAATCATGCGGGGTAGAGATACTGCGGAAATGGAATTGGAATCTGCTGGTGTGCGAATTATCTTTAAATGCATCATTCAAAGGCGATAATAGAAATAATGGGAGTTTTAATGACTTTTCATGTTTCATGATTGGGTATTGTATTCAGGATGGGGTATTGTATTTGGGATAGGGTATTGAATTAGCGCGGAAAGTTTTGTTTAGGTGAAGATAATTGATCAAGGCTTATTGGACACCCAGAAGTGGAACCGCTGTTGATGTTCTATCAAGAAACTTTAATAAAAACAGTTGCAACGTGCAAAATTAAAAATTAAAATCTATACTTCTAGAAACCTTGAACTTTCTAAATAGGACAACATTATTGCTTCAGTATCTTACGAGGTAGAGATACTGCGGAAATTAAATTGAAAACTGCTGGTATACGAATTACCTTCAAATACGTCATTCAGAGTTAATAATGAACTATCGCTTTGATGGAGAGGATAGAGTTGATCAGATGATTTTTCAGATGTCATTGTGGGAGTTGGAGAGACTTTACGTTTTTCAGGAAAGGATATTGTATTAAGGATATCCACTAATGTATTTGGGATATTGTATTGTATTATAGAGGAAAGTATTGTTCAGGTGAAGATGATTCATAAGGGGTTTGTTAATGTTCTATCAATAAGAATAATGAACAAAAGCTTCAACATTAAAAATTCAAATGTATACTTCTATAAAACTTCAGCTATTTTAAAAAGAGTACTGTGTCATAGAAATAAGTGTTGTTAACGTAAAGATGATTGAGAAGGAATTATTGGAAGTCTAGAATTGCAAAGTAATTTCATATTCTATTGAGAAGATTCAATGACAACAATTATAGCATAAAATATTCAAATTCAAATGGACTTCTGATGAATCATCATTTATCTTAACAGGGCATCGTCATTGCTTTAGTTCCTAAATCATGCGGGTCAGAGATACTGGGGAAATGGATTTGGAATCTGCGGGTGTACGATTTATCTTCAAGTGCATCATTCAAAAGTTTATTCAGTTCCTATCTACGAAAAAGGGCATTTCATTAAACTTAATTCAATGACTGAACTATTGAAAACTGAGTGAATTGTAAAAAAAACTGAACTGCATGAACCAAACTCTGTAATTCAGAATGTACTTGAGAGCTTAAATGTAATGTCGCTGCTGGATTATCCACACAGCCTTGGATACAACAAAACGATCAGTATAATTGGATCCTAAGTAGAAACCAAATAGTAAATCCTTCACGCCATAGTTTGAACAAATAAAGTTGGGACATTTAATCTGTCTGGTAAAAAATTTCCATAATTTTTAATCCAAATTTTGAAAATTTTTAATCAACTGACAAGAGAATTACAATTAAAAACTTATAAATAAAAATACCGTAGACCAAAACTTTTATCTTCAAATGAATATCAGTATTATTTTGATACGTAGTATAATTAGAGAATACTCACCTGAAACAGAAAAATGATATCTAATAACTAATAACAAAAAATGAAAGATACAATATTTATAAAATAAATAAAATAGAATATTGAAATCTAAAGTCTCGTAAAATATGTTAGTTTATAACAAGGCGTTTAGAATATATCCGTTTATTCTCAGAAAGTTATTTACAAGTCTCAGTATTTTTTGTCCTGGTTAGAATGATTTACTCAGAAATCTGCGAAAATTTGAGACGAATCACCAAACCGCAACAAACAATTAGGAGACATAAATTTTAATTCGGACGTAATTAAGTGCTCGAGCAAAAGTACATTCACCATAAATCTCACGTGTCGACGATAAATAATCCGACAAGAGACCAATTGTTGGCCGCATACGTCTCTGATTGAATGTCTAAGTTTTGTGTAATTTATGCTAAGAAAGAAAGTACAATTCACTGCAATTTTTAAACATTATTTTTTAGCTGTAAATACTAATAAAAAAAAATTTTAATTTGAAGAGATTTTTATGATTCCGGTTCATAATATAATGTACAATAAATAAGAATTAAATTTTCAAATTGTTGAATTCTGATCGCTTCCAGTTAGAAATTCAATTTTAAACATAAGAAATTCGAAATGTAAGATGATGTTCAACGATTTTATCTGTTTTAATTTAATTTAATTTTAAATTAATCTAAGAAGGCGCCACGTGCCTACAAAAAAGTTTTTTATAGCTTATTAAGACTTTAATAAAGTTGTTAAAATCTCACTCTCCCCCTGAAACCCTTCACTCACTTCGACACGCTTCGTACTCACGAAACCACCACACTCATCCACGCACTTCCCCTTCTCATACCACACGCCCCTCCTCTGCTACTTTTGAAAATTCTTTCCTTCCTTTAGTTCTCCCCACTACTAGATTCACTTTTAGTTCTTTACTCTGCCCACCCCTATTTTCCTCTCGTCAAATCCCATTCCCTATATAATCTCTTAATTATTTCTTATCCTCCTCCCTCCACTTTACTTACTCTATTTCTTTTAGGTCTCCTCAAATACTCCTCCTCAATATGATGGATGGATAAAACTACCATATTTTGAGTTTTAAATTTTTAATCTAAAGAAGATATGTCGCTTTGATATTTTCTTTACGTCATGTCGAATACTCCCTCTTGCCAATTCCTCCTCAACTTCTTTTTCACCTTTTATAACCTTTTACTTATCCACCCTTCCAAACTTAACTCTTTCATCCTCTACTTCCTCTCATCCCTTCTTCACTTCTACACACTGCGCACCTCTACTTTCCCACCTCTATATCCCCACCTCTACTTCCGAACCTATCTTATCATCTTCTACTTCTTATCCCCTTTTTTTCCATAATATTCCACATTTACTGCTCCTACTGTCCTTTACTCACCCTCTTAAGAAGAAAATACGATGGATGGATAAAACTACCATATTCTAAGTTTAAAATTTTTAATCTAAAGAAGATATGTCGCTTTGATATTTTCTTTACGTCCCGTCGAATTCTCCCTTTTACCAATTTCTCCTCAACTCCTTTTCCACCTTCTATCCCCTTTTACTTTTCCACACCCTACTTCCACTCATTCCTTCTCTACTTCTCCACAGTGCGCACCTCTACTTCTCCTCCTATCTTTTCATCTCCTACTTCTTCTCCCGTCTGTTCCTCTAATATGACGTCCCTACTGCCCCTCTTTTCATTTACTTACACTCTTAAGAAAAAAATACGATGGACGGATAAAACTACCATATTCTAAGCTTTAAATTTTTAATCTAAAGAAGATATGTCGCTTTGATATTTTCTTTACGTCCTGTCGAATACTCCCTCTTGCCAATTCCTCCTCAACTTCTTTTTCACCGTTTATACCATTTACTTATCCACCCTCTCAAACTTTACTCTTTCATCCCCTACTTCCTCTCATCCCTTCTTCACTTATACACACTGCGCACCTCTACTTTCCCACCTCTACATCACCCCCTCTACTTCCGAACCTATCTTATTATCTTCTACTTCATATCCCCTCTTTTTCCATAATATTCTACATTTACTGCTCCTTCTGTCCCTTACTCACCCTCTTAAGAAGAAAATACGATGGATGGATAAAACTACCATATTCTAAGTTTAAAATTTTTAATCTAAAGAAGATATGTCGCTTTGATATTTTCTTTACGTCCCGTCGAATTCTCCCTTTTACCAATTTCTCCTCAACTCCTTTTCCACCTTCTATCCCCTTTTACTTTTCCACACCCTACTTCCACTCATTCCTTCTCTACTTCTCCACAGTGCGCACCTCTACTTCTCCTCCTATCTTTTCATCTCCTACTTCTTCTCCCGTCTGTTCCTCTAATATGACGTCCCTACTGCCCCTCTTTTCATTTACTTACACTCTTAAGAAAAAAATACGATGGACGGATAAAACTACCATATTCTAAGCTTTAAATTTTTAATCTAAAGAAGATATGTCGCTTTGATATTTTCTTTACGTCCTGTCGAATACTCCCTCTTGCCAATTCCTCCTCAACTTCTTTTTCACCGTTTATACCATTTACTTATCCACCCTCTCAAACTTTACTCTTTCATCCCCTACTTCCTCTCATCCCTTCTTCACTTATACACACTGCGCACCTCTACTTTCCCACCTCTACATCACCCCCTCTACTTCCGAACCTATCTTATCATCTTCTACTTCATATCCCCTCTTTTTCCATAATATTCCACATTTACTGCTCCTTCTGTCCTTTACTCACCCTCTTAGGAAGAAAATACGATGGATGGATAAAACTACCATATTTTGAGTTTTAAATTTTTAATCTAAAGAAGATATGTCGCTTTGATATTTTCTTTACGTCCCGTCGAATACTCCCTCTTACCAATTCCTCCTCAACTTTTTTTTCACCTTCTATATCCTTTTACTTTTCCATTCTCCTAAAACTTTACTTTTCCACACCCTACTTCCACTCGTCCCTTCTCTACTTCTCCACACTGCGCACCTCTACTTCACCTACTATCTTTTCATCTCCTACTTCTTCTTCCGTTTGTTCTCCTAATATAACGCCCCTACGGCCCCTCTTTTCATTTACTTACCCTCTTAAGACAAAAATACGATAGGCAGATAAAACTAAAATATTCTAAGTTAAAAATTTTTAATCTAAAGAAGATATTCCATCCTCCCAAAACTTGACTGTACCACACCCTACTTCCACTCATCCCTTCTTCACTTCTCCACAGTGCACACCTATATTTTCCCACCTCTAGATCCCCACCTCTACTTCCCCTCCTATCTTTTTATCTCCTACTTCTTCTCCCGTCTGTTCCCCTAATATGACGTCCCTACTACTCCTCCTTTCTTCTACTTACCCTCTTGGGGGAAAAATACGTTGGACGGGTAAAGCTAACATATTCTGAATTCTTAATTTTAAATCTAAAGCAGTTATTTTGCTTTGATATTTCCATTCCGTCCCGTCGAGTATTCCCACTCGCTGACCTCTAATCTTCCACCCTCTCATTTCTCTCATCCCTGATCCACTTCTGCACCCTGAACAACTCTACTTTCCCACCTTTCGATCTCCACCTCTACTTTCCCATCTATCCTTTCATCTCCTTCTTCTCACTTCTCATCCCTAATACCCTGCCCCTACATCCCCTCCATTTTTCTACTTTCTTTTTCGGGAAAAGAAGTACGATTGACGGATAAAACTAACATAGTCTAAGTTTTATATTTTTAATCTAAAGAAATCATTTGCCCAAATTTTAGGAAAACTAAAAAAACTAAAATCCGGTCTTTATTTTGTGAAAATAATGCACTTTTATTTTTTTTTAAATTTAAAATGTAAGAAGAACAGGGCATTAACGTCCTGGCTAGTATTAAATGAGGGTGTCAATTTAACTCATAACTCATAATTTAACCGCGATTATTATTTTTTTCTTACAAAATTCTTAAATTAAAATACCAAATTAGATATTTCTATCAGAAAAACACAGCGTAACCTGAATTTTTTCAAAACTTTTAAAACTTCTTAGAAATCTAATACTCTGAACAAAAATACCTATTTTTCATGCAATAAAAAGCAGAAAATTATTTTTATACAATTTTTAAAGGACTTTTCTTTTTATTTTATTCATAGAAAATACCATTAAAAAATCGAACCGTCAAAATTTAGCCAAACAACAAGAAACATGGGAAAGTTTTAGGAGGAATTTCAACTTTTAAAAATTCCTTAAAAAATTTTTTGAACCATTTTTTGACAGGATTCATTATTTGTAATTTATTTTTCGAAATTGATATTAAAAAATTGAAAATTCCTATATAACGCCAAAAGACGTAAAATACTCAAAAAGTCTGAAAAAAACTTATAGGATACTTGGTTTATCCATTTTTTGAATGGATGTTAACTTCCGATTTTTCAAATTTAATTAAGTAAAATTTTATATTTAACGATTGCTTCAAATCAGTAATTTTTTAAAGAATAAAAAATCTGCCTTAGCCCAGGTTTGAAGCGGAAACGCCACTATACATGAGTAAAGAGTTAAAAAATTGCGTCACTGAGGCCTCAGCAGGTTCTTCACAGTGATACACGTACCCTTTTAATGTTTAATATCAATAATTTTTGGAAGATGTTATTACTATTTGTAAAGTTTATCAACGTCCGAGTCTTTATATTTTAATTTAAAAAAAATTTAACCATTACTTCAAACAAATAACATTCTGAAGAGCAAGACTAGATCTGATGAGTCATCGGTGGCGTAAGCGGTAAACGCTCTACGCATGATGTTCCCGGTTCAAATCCTTGCTGAGGCTAATTTTTTTTAATCTTCAAAAAGTTAAAATTAACTCAAACCTTCTCTGTTTAAAAATAACAATTTGCCACCATTTGCCCTCGAACGTACACTTTTTTCTATGATAAACCCAGCTTTCTGGCCGAACGACGTGGAGCGCTAAGAATGAAAAAATAAATAAATAAAACCAAGTACCCTGAAAAGGCAGGGAAAGCAATTTTTGCAGGAAGATGGTTAACGACATTCCTTTTGAGACTGAAACCTTGCCTACGGCAAGGGTCACTGTCTACGTCGTTTTCAGCGCGCTTTATGGCGAAATACCGACCGTAAAATGTATAATATCGCATAGGTTTTATTGCAAAACCAAAACGCGATACGCTGCGCGCAATGCGGTCCGATTGTATCAAACATGTAATTCTAACGCGTCTGCGGAGGCAAATAATTGTACATAGAAAGGCAGATAGGTAGGTACGATCGTTACGTATAGTCTGCGCTAACAATGCGCACCATCCGCCGACTAACAATGCGAGGACCGGAATTAAATTTTTCAAGTAGGATTACAGAGCCTCTAGTGTGGTTTTAGATATATTAAATTATTTTCAGCCTTTTTTCTCTAGCCAAAGCGCCTCATCCCCACTACTGTCTCAAAATGAATTCCGTTACGGTTGTAGACAACAGTCTGTCTACAACCCAATTTTCAATGGATTAGGAAGTTTTTTTTAATAACCGTAAGGTTTTCGGGTACATCGAGTCGATGCGAGAATTTCAATTTGGCTAAACCAAACTTTTTTTATTTAAAAACAAAATAAACAATATTTTTATCCTAACTTTTCCGATGTACATTCCTTTTTTGTAAGATCTGAGAATTTACTAAGGAAGAGTAATTACTTACGGTAATTCCTATCGAGCAATAGTTTTGAGTAGGTTAGAGTAAGAAAAAATTGTTTATAATGTTTTAAACAAATTAATGAACAAAATCCATTTGTTTGTGATTCGCAATGATAAGTGGTTTGAAATTCACAGTTTTTATATAGAATATGAGAGGAACGTATGCCTGATTATGATTATTTAAAAACACCTGCTGCTTGGCAGCATTATTTAAACAAGTTTGATAAATAAATACACAGTTTTCATATGTCACAATGAATAATCTTCATTTTTTTCAGAATCGACCAAAAATGTCTTGCCAAAGACTCCTTTCTGTAATTTAAAAAAATTAAGAACTGGTAATTATTTAAACAATAATTATAAACAAATTTACATGTTACACATTATTCCACGAATAGGACCAGTTTTTTTCTAAACCCACTCAACATATATTTTTTGTGACTCCTAGCTGTAATTTTGTTCAAAGTGATAAAAAATATTGATTTTTTAAACAATTTTTTATGATTAAATGCAACTTTTTCGAAGAATTGGTTCTATTCCATTTTCCTTGCGAAGTAAACTAAAAATGTATTTCCAATGACTCTTTGCTATGATACTTTACCAACAGAAAGGAAGACAAATTCGTTTTTTTCAATGCCAGGCCTATGATTTTTTAAAACAAATTTCATAAATAAAAACATAAATTAGGAATTTGTGAAAAAAAAATTCGTTTTTTCGATGACAACTGTTTTCATTGTGAACTTCATGATAATTTCAGAAAAAACTCTTCATTTATTGATCAATTTTACGATTTTTAAAACAATTTTAATAAACAAATGCATTATTGGCGAACCTGTCGACGGAAAAATAATTTTTTTTTTAAATTTCAGAATTTTTAATTGGGATCTTTAAAGTAAATTCGACAACATTGATGAGTTGATAAATTTTATGATTTTTTAAAACGATTTTAACAAAAAATGCATTATTCGGGCGTATGCCGCGGGAAACTTTTTTATGTCAGTCTTTTTAATTGGGAACTTGATTATTATTTTATCAACACTCACGCTTAGATGATAAACTCTATGATGTTCTAAAAAAAATTAACAAGCATATAAATTATTTGATAATAAATAATAAATATAAAAATAATAATAAATTTGTTTATTAAATTTGTTTTTGAACAAATGTAAAATTTTCTAAATAATCATGAGTTTTTATGAAATTATCATGTATTTCACAATTTAAAAAACTGAGATAAAAAATAAAAGAATTTTTCCGTCAACAGATACCTCAATAATTGATTTTTTTAAATTTTTCATTAAAAAAAAAATTTCTTACGACAAATGCGTTATTTAAACATTTTTTTATAAATTTGCTATAAAACAATGAAAAATTTCTCACCTAGTTATAAATGTTGCAGAAACTGTCATGAAATTTCGCACTGAAAAGACTTTGAAAAGACTTTGAAAAAAGTAAAATTATTCAAAATCGTAAAAAACATTCTTTCAACAAATAATTTTTTTTATAAATTTCATTTGTTTATTATATAAAATTAAAATATCTTTAACTAATATTACTTTTTGAAACTTAGACGATTTCAATAATTTTTATGTTATTGGCGAGAACTGAGAACGTCAAATAAAAAAACTGGCCATTTTTTCGTCATATTTGTTTATTTATAAACAATTAAAATCCTAATTTAATAAACAGTCTCGACCTCTCTTTTAAATATCTTCTAAGCGTTTTTCAGATTTTTTTCAAAATCTGTTTCATTTGTGGGCTCTACGTTATTTTTAAACAAAAAAGTATTTTTTTTCGATCAGGGTGGGGCAAAGTGTTAATTCCCACCCTCTGAAATCGAATGATTTAATTAATCGGATCGTAGAAACTGCATATCTTTTAATAATTTCCTGTTTTGTTCAATTTTTGAAATTTATCTGGAATCTTTGTGAAATAGTAGAAGTCTTTCTGAAGTCTTTTAAATCTATCCGAAATTTATTGAAAACATTTCTAAATCTTTGGAAATCTTCGCAAAATATTTAAAACATTTGTAATATTTGTATAATTATTTGAGTCTTTCTTGAATTTTTACAAAATCTTTGTGAAGCCTATGGGAAATCGTATAAGTATTTGTGAAATCTTCTAAATCTACACGGAGAGACTTTTGATATCAATATTTGGTTTATTCTGTATCTATAATTAAAATAAAATGTAAGAATTTAGGG
>JAAAKG020214683.1:0-22215 GCA_010014905.2 Druon quercuslanigerum
CACATTCTAACTATTCTTTCCACGGTCTGCCTCTGGGCACGCTGCCATTTACTTTACCTTGATATACTTGTTTCGTTAGTTGTTCGACTTCATTCTCTCAAGATGCCCAAACCATCTCAACCGATTTCTTTCCCATGTGTCAACTAACGTTATTTAAATAATTCTGTCCGTCTGTTGCCACTCCGGGGATCATAGCGCAAAAGTAACTCAAAAAAGGGAAAAAGGTGAAAAGTGGGGGAAAGATGAAACATTAATTTTTATACGCAGAAAAGAAGAAAAAATCCAATTATAAGAAATTTTATATTTTTTAAATACTGTTAAATGAAATTTAAAAAAGCACTCTTCAATGCTCTTGAACTATTTCACATTTCAAAATTTAGGGTGGACGTTTCCATTGACGAAAAAAATTCCCGGTGATTTCCCGTTTTGCAAAAGTTTGTCACGGTCTTTGAAATTAGAAAATTCTAACTCTTAGGGTTGAACATGTTTTCATTTGAAGTAATCAAAATTGAACTGTAAATTAAAGCAGTCAAAGTGGAATTTTTTAAATTATAAAAGCTTAAAATTGAAGCTCAATACATTTTTAATTCAGAATGTTGTCTTTAAAAGCTCAATCGTTGATACGATTTTTAAATTGTTATAATAATTTGAAACTACATCTGAATGGATTAGAAACACTCGAATTCACCTGGAAGTTTGACCAAGGGAGAGGAAAACTGTAGAAAACCATCTTTCCGAGTACAACCGGTGTTTTTAAATATTGCAATGAACAATAAAATTAATGATCTGATATTTACCTGTGAGATGTCAGAATAATAGACTGTCCAGCCAATTGGCAAGACTTAATCACATGCCATAGAGATCTTCGAGCAGCGGGATCAACACCTGTAGTTGGTTCATCCAATAGTACTAAATTCGGATTTCCAATTAGTGCAATAGCAATACTTAATCGCCGTTTGTTTCCTCCACTATAGGTTCCACTTGGCTGAAGTGCGCAAAGATTTAAATCTTTAAACAATAAAAATGAGATAAATGTATAAAAATAATATCAAGAAGGAATTAAAAGTAAAGTAAGATATTATATTTCAGGGCTCGGATCAACTAGAAGACTAAAAAAATCCTATCAGTCGCATAAAATTACAAAAAGTCGCATGGATTTTCGAAAAAAGTGCACAAAAACTCATGTCAAATTTTTTAATATAAAGCAAATAAAGTATCAGAAACTGAATGACTGACATAATAGCTTTATTTGTTTAGGAATCTACAGTACATAATTCTTATTGATTTAAAAATATTCTTTGCACAATCAAAATAAGATTTAAAGTTAAAACAGTTGTTCAATAAGATTAATTCAGCTTTAACAATCCACAATCCGAGTTTAAAATATTTCTTTCTGACCTTTAAACTTGTGAACATAGATTATTTTCTAATGAGAGAAGTTTATCATTTACGTTAATTTAGAACTTCAGAAACATTCAGTTTGAAAACTTCACACTTGGGAAATTATTATTTTTTTAATAATTCAGAATTCACAGCCAAAAATGCTCTCGAAACAAGGGAAATCAGGTGATTTCTCATGGAAATATGGGAATAACAGGGGAATAAAGTCTTTTAAATAAAAATAATGTACATACAATACTAAATTCAATATTAAACGCTTTACATTCCTAACATATCAAGACGAAATATATTGCATTTTCAAGAAAATAGTTGAATTTCAAACAGAAAGATACGAATTTTCTATCCAATGACGAATTTTAAAACCCGAAACATTAATTTCCAATAAAATAGTTGAATTGAGAAAAAATTATTTAAATTTAACAGTTTCGAACTGTTTTGAGAAAAAACGAACTTTTTACAATGTAACTGAACTATTAGCCAAATAGTTAAATTTTCAACCAAATGGATATAAAAAAAAAATTACTTCAAGCAAATAGATAAATTTTCAAGTTTAAAAGAAGAATTCTTTAAAACACAGTTGAATTATTTATCAATCTAAAATCGACAATTACAATACAAAAAAAATTAAATACTTAAATTTTTAATACAAAAACACGACTTTTTAGAAGACGCTTAAATATTCAACAAAAAAGTTTATTTTCATCCAAGAAAGATGAATTTTAGATTAAGAAAGATGACCTTTCTACCAAAAAAGATAACTTTTGAGCAAAATAATTTCATTTTCAACCAAATTGTCGAATTTTCATATAAAATAGATTAAAATTCAAAAAAGAATAGTTTAATTTTTAAGCCAAAAAGACGAAATGTCAGCAGGCAGTTGAATTATCAGCCTGAAAAGTTGAATTTTTAACAATTAGATCATTTTCAACCAAGAAAGATGAGTTTTTTTAACAAACGGTTGAATTTTGATGCCAGATACAATTTTTGTAGAAAACAGGTAAACTTCCAACAAAATATTTCAAAAAAATTTCTAACAAAACAGTTGAATTTTCAACCACGTACTTGAATTTTGAAGACAAGAAGACGACTTTTTCAAAAGGAACTTAAATATTTTAACAACAAATTTTATTTTCATCCAAAAAAGATGAATTTAAAATAAAGAAAGATGACTTTCCTACCAGAAAAGAATAATTTTCAATAAGATTGGACAAATTTTTAGAAGACAGTGGAATTTTTAGCGTGAAAAGTCTAGTTTTTCACAAATAGATCGTTTTTAACCAAGAAAAATGAATTTTTAAACAAACAGTTGAAATGTCATGCCAAATACAACTTTTTTTATAAAACAGTTAAATTTTTAACAGAAATTTTATTTTCAACCAAGAAAGATCACTTTTGACCAGAGAAGATAACTTTTCTTCCATAAGAGAGGATATTTTAATCCAAAAAGATGAATGTTATATCCCAACAGGCGAATTTTCAACAAAACAGCTAAAGTTTCAACCAAAAAAATATGGATTTTTAACAAAACTGTTGAATTTTAAAAATTAGAATTAATTTTCCAATCAAATAGTCGAGTTTATAACCAAAAAGAATCAACTTTTAATCCAAGATAATTGAATTTTCTTATTGGGTATCTATTATTGTCCACATTTAAGTGAAGAGAATGAGAAAAAGGTGAAAAGAGGAAGTTTTCAGAAAACTAGGAAAAAAGAGGAATACTTTTTAAAAAATAAGAGGAAAACTGGAATGCGGAAACGAGTGTGAAGACTGTAATTGAATTTCAAATTAATTAATTTTTAACGTATTACAATTTTTAAAAATTAAATTTTTCACTACGTGTTTAATGACAAATTATTCAATTTTTAATGTTCTCCATTAAAATGGTAACATTTTTTATAAGAAAAGGGAGAGATGAAAAAGTTGAAAAGGTCGCGAGATCCGAACTCTGTATTGAAAAAATATATACCCAATCTGTTGATCCATTTTTCAACTTCAGAAGACACTTGATTCTTTGGAACTCCTCGAAGACAAGCGAATAATTTCAAATGATCTCTGGAATTCAGTGTTTTGATCAAAGCAGAATTTTGTGGACAATATCCCATCTGAGCCAGATACTGTAGAATAGAAAATTTGTCGTAAAATTTACGTTGAACAGCAATAACAAAAATATAGATTAAAATTCTGATACCTCCTTTCTGTTGGAAGTAATTTCTTTTCTATTCAAATACATGATGCCACTATTAGGAAATTCCTCCCCAGTAAGCATTCTGAAGGTCGTACTTTTTCCTGCACCATTAACACCAAGTAATCCAAAACATTCGCTT
This sequence comes from Druon quercuslanigerum, assembly GCA_010014905.2. Lineage (NCBI taxonomy): Eukaryota > Metazoa > Arthropoda > Insecta > Hymenoptera > Cynipidae > Druon > Druon quercuslanigerum. The sequence goes on from JAAAKG020214683.1 coordinate 3,726, forward strand.
TTTTTAACACTGAAACTAATTTCCTTTACTGCAGTAAGATTTCCATAGTTTTTACTCAAATTATAAACCAAGTAAATGGAGTCATTTTCAGCAAGAGTATTCACAGCAGAATAGCCTCCGCTTACATTTTCCAACCTGCTCTGCATTTGAATGGAGTTTTCTGAGAAACGAGAAAACCATATTAATTTCCCGAGTAGTTAGTTCATTTCTTTTTTGTAGAACAGCTACCTTGCTTTATCAACTCTTCAATCTCAGCAGCAACGGAAGTTTTTTCATTCGCCACTTGTTCGTCCATTTCCTGATTATTATTATCAGCATTTTTTTTCGAATATTTAGAAAGTACAAGTGGTATTATTTTATGTTCCAATAACATGAGTATTGTGAAATAAAGAAAAGGAGTGAGGAATAAGTATAATACGCATTCCTCTAGATTCCCGTTCTCTTCAAAGTTTCCGAAGTATTCGAAATGCTTTTCACATTTACCATCAGAGCAGTTGAGACCTGGACAATTGGATTTAATGCAATAAAATCACTATAAGGGGTCGTCGAAAAAAAACGTTACAAATTTTGTGCTATGAACCCCCACCCCGTTAAAGACCATAGATTGGCTTACGATCCCCCAAATAGTTGAATTTTCAGCCTATACAGGTTCATTTTCAACCAAATATGATTAAATTTTCAAACAAAAAAGATTAAAATTCAACCAAAAAGTGTTGCATTTTCAATCCAGAAGTACACACTTTTGACAATACATTTGAATTTTCGACCAAGAGAGATGACTTTAACAAAACGGTTGAACTTTCATCGAAGTTATTAAACTTCCAACTAAATAGTTGAATTTTTAACCTACTAAGATACACTCTCTACCCAAAGATGAATTTTCAACAAAACACACGAATTTTCAACTAAAAAAATAAGTTTTCAACAAAAAAATAAATATTTTTAGTTGAAAAAATTAATTTTCAAAATATAAAAATTTCAACCACTATAATTCAGTAAAATTAGACGAATTTTTAACAAAATAATTAAATACTCAACCAAATAAAGAATTTTAAACAAAGAAGATTAATTTTTTCGAATGTTTTACAAAAACAGTTGGCTCTTTTACCCGTAAAGATAAATTTCCATCAAGAAAATTACTTTTCAACCTAAAGGGTTGAATTTTGAATTTTCAACCACAAAAAACGAATTTTCGAAAAGCTTAACTCAACAAAAAACGAAGAATTTTCAACAAAATATATAAATTTTCCACAAAATAGTTGATTTTAAACTATAAACGATCAATTTTCAACCAAAGTGAAATAGTTAAGTTTTCAGATAAAAAAATATTTTATCACACAAAAAAACAATATTTCAACGAAATAAATGAGTTTTAAAGCCCGAAAGACGAATTACTTACAAACGAGTTGATTTTTCAAACCGAAAAGATCAGTTTTCCATTTAAACAATTCATTATCAACAAAAAATGGAATTGTTGAGTTGGCAGGTGAAAAATAATTCTTAATAAAAACAATAAAAAAGTTTCAAGAAAATACATAAATTATGAAATCAGTTGTTGAATTTCCTATAGCCAAAAAGACGAATTATCTAGAAAATGGTTGCATTTTTAAACAGAAAATATTTCAAAGTACGATAACAAGTCTCCTACTAAAAAAGAAGATGAATTTTAAACCAAGAAGTTGAATTTCCAACTGGAAAAGATCAATTTTCAATTTAAAAAATCAATTCTTAACCAAAAATGGAATAGTTACATTTTCAGTTAAAAACTTAATTTTTAACAAACAAAAAAATTTTTAACCTGTCGAATTCAACAAAATTAGACGAATTTTGAATAGAATATTTAAATCCTCAACCAAATAACGAATATTTAACAATGAAGATTAATTTTCTACCCAAAAAGACAAATGTTCAACAAAAGAGTTAAATTTTCAAGCTAAAAAGTCGATTGTTTTAAAAAGTAGTTTGCCTGTTTAACCTGAAAAGATGAATTTTCAACAAGAAAATGAATTTTTAATCAAAAGGGTTGAATTTGGAATTCTCAACACAAAAAAAAAATAATAATTTTCAAAATTCCACCAAAAATGATGAATTTTCAACAAAATATATAAATTTTCCACAAAATAGTTGATGTATCAAATTATAAACTATCAATTTTCATCCAAAGGCGGGATAGTTAGGTTTTCAGATAAAACAATCATTTTTTAACAAGAAAAAAAAAGAAATTTCAACGAAATTTTAACTATACTATAATGAAATGAAAGATGTATTATTAGTTTGATCTTGATTGAGACCTCCGAGATGAAACACGTCTGATGGATATTATAATAATATATCTATTACACATTTTTCTTTATATAATGCAGTATATATTAATGTTAGCTAATGAAAAACTACTCAATAAATATTAATTTCACTGAAAAATGATAATAAACTAAAAAATTGATAATGAAATCACTAAAGTCATGCCAATATTTTACATCACCTTTTTCAGATTTAAGCACTAATTTATGTTACGATTACTTCTCACAGTAACAAGTCAGTTCTCTGATTTCATTTCACGCGTTTTGAAATTAATTAAATTATTATTTGTAATGAAATAGGGAAATAAAATTTTGACTGAGCCGTCCTAGTCTTCGTGACCGATCACGATTACTTGAGCAACTATGCTTTTGAAACGTCCCTATAATCGTGACCAATATTTTTTGAACGAGAAGGTAATGAATGAAGATTTTACTTAATTTTATGAAATAAAAATTGTTTTTTATTACAAAAAATGAAAGAGGTTGTTTGCAGATGATATTGTAAGGCGAATGGTGTGGGGGTGGATGGTAAGTGAGGAGGTAAATAGGATACAGGAGAGGTATGTAAAGTGGACACTGGGGTTAGCAAGGAATACGCCGAACTATATTGTCAGGAGGGAGACAGAAAGAACGAGTTTAGGGATTATAATGGGGGACCGAGTGTGTAAATATGAGGAAAAATTTTTAGAATAGGGTGAAAGTAAGCTGGTTAGGGAGTATTGGTGGGAGAAGGAGAACAGACGTATAGGTGGGAGGATGAAGGTTACATTTTTGATTAAGACTTAATTTTTCTAATTGGAAATTGATCTTTTCTAGTTGACAATTCAACTTTTTGTTTGAAAATTCATCTTCTTTTTCAGTAGGGGATTTATCATCGTACTTGGAAATATTTTCTAGTTAAAAATGCAACCGTTTTCTAGATAATTCGTCTTCCTTACGTCAAAATTCAACAACTGATTGGATAATTCATGTATTTTGTTAAAACTTCCTTTTTTTCTTAAAAATTAATTTGGTTCTCTATAAAATTTATCTATTCTATTTTTGATTGAAAATTAATGCATTTTTATATTATATGTTTTTTGGTAGATAATCAATCTTCTTGGTATAAAATTAATGCTTTCTGGCTTCAAAATTTAACAATTGGGTTTAAACTTCAGGTATTTTGTTGATATTTCGTTTTTTTCGGTGGTAAAATAATTTTTTATCAGAAAACCTAACTATCTCACTTTTGGGTAAAAATTGATCGTTTATAATTTAAAAGTTAAACTATTTTGTGGAAAATTCATGTATTCACGATCCTCTCCTCCGCTTAAATTGGTAACGTAGTTTATGGATGACCTTGTATATCAAATAGAACAAATGAAATAATAGCTCTTACTGCAACATGGGTTCCTTTTTTCACAAGCCAACTTAAGCAAATATTCTGGCATTTTTCGACAATGGGCGTTTTTATTTGCGGTTCCAAAAAAGCTTGCTTGACCGTAGAAGAAGCTTACGGAAGGTAAGAGCATAAAAACTCTTTTCTCGATCCCAAAAAGAATGTTTGCTATGGATTTATCTCCGAATACGGTCTGTATCACTACATAAATTATACTTTCCAAGAAAACTGTAATAAAGAATGTATTATTTACAAAAATAATTTCTCTCAGCGACATTTAAATTATAAAGCTTGCACATCTGGGTTTCCAGTTTACTTACCAAATAGCAGGGGAAGAATGGCTAGAATACTTATGACGGTGCTTGTTTTTCTCTTCAGGAAACTGAAGATATAAACAAATGGAAGTGTACTTACAGCAAATAATGTCAGCAAGAGAAACATAATACCTGAACAAATATTTAATTAGAAGAATAGAACTCATTTAAATATTTAATTAGAGTATTTATGTCTACAATCAGGGTAGCCGTTTTAACCAAAGAAAAAAATTCCCGATCATTTCCCGGTTCGCAAACATTTCTCAAGGTCAATGAAATTTAAAAATCAGAACCCTAAAGTCAAAATATGTTCCATTTAAAGCAACAAAAACTAGGTTGCAAATTAAAGCACTCAAAATGGAACTCTTGAAATTTAAGTTTTTAAAACTGAAGTTTAAAAGTTTTTTCTCAATAATTTACAGGTATAAAATTGAATATACACTACACTTTTCAACTGAAAAAATTTTAATTAATTGCAGTTAAGCCGCCAAGTTGAAATTTTACACTTTTATAAATTATAGAGTTTAAAGATTCAGATGCTCTAAATTGAAGGACCAATTTAAAATCAGAATTTAAAAATGTTCAAAATGGTATCATTTTAGGTAATTTTAAAATAGAGGCATTAAAAATGAAATGATTACATTTTTTTAAACTAAAAACATATTAAATTAAAACTTAAATTTTTTGATTTTAAATAATTTAAAAATCCTTAAAATGCTTCAAAAACTTTTTTCAAAATTATGAAACATTTACATATTGCTTTACATTATTTTAAAATTAAAATTACTTTTTAAATTTTGTCGTTACTTCTAAATATCTTTTAAAATTATTTGAACTTTTCCTAAAATTTGCTCTAAAAAATTTTTTTAAATCTTGCCAAATTAAAAAAATCCTTACAATCTTCCACATTCGTTTTCATAATTTTGAAATTCTTTCTTAATCTTTTTAAAAATTGTCTGAAAATTAATTTTTCAAAAAAAAAATCATTTTCAATTTTCCGAGGAAACTTTTTTTCATTATTCTGAAAGCTTTCAAAATTCTTAAAAAGCTTCATTTTTTTAACCCACTAAGACACTTCGTTTAAATTATTCGAAATTATTTCAAATTTTAAAATAATTTTAATTTTTTCCGAAACTTCTATATATCTCTTCAACTTACTTGAATTTTATATAAGCATAATAGGTGTTTCATTGTTATTACTACATTAAAATTTAACAATTTGCATTGCAAATTAAATTTTTATAAATTGAACGATTAAAATTGTAATGTTTACAGTTTAGTTTTTTTATTAGTTTTGAATATTTAATTTATAGTTACTTATTTTAAATCATTAGTCAGATCTTTCTAAATATATTTAGTAAATGTTAATTTCTTAATTTAAAAACTTCAAATTATATGGCTTAAAATGAAATATTTTCGACCGAAATAATATTTGAAATTTAATAAAAGCCTTTAATTATGAATATATTAATTCAAAGTTATTTTAAAATAAAAATAGTTTATCAAGTTTCAATCGGGCGTTTGCATATGTTTAACTAATAAGACTTTCCATTTGAAACTATTTAATTTATATTCGCAGTTGATCAATTTTTTAAGACTTTAAAACTGCATTTTAAAATTCTTTAAATTAAAATGCACGCTTAAAAATTAAAAATTTGAAATGGGAAAATTTTCGAAGTAAAAGATTTTCGAATTACGTATTCGAATCTCAATGATATCATAATTGAAAAAGATAACAATTTAACTAATTATTTAAAAAACGGTTGAAATCAAAGCAGGACGGATGTTTTTTCTAAAAATTTATAAAATTCCCGGTAAAAAAGTAATGCCACTGTGATTTCCCTTTTTCCCGGTCCAGCGGCCACCCTGATAATGGTTCTTCATTTTTATATCTTACCCATTTCAGTTCCGTAAAATAGTCGCAGATCCAGAATTACATCCATGCAATAAAATCCTATCAACATGAGAATCAGTGAGATAATGAAGAACATGAAATCAAATATGAAAAAAGTGCCCCAGTATAAGTAGCTCGTGACTCCAGTCATCCTTTGAAGGCCCTTTATTCCAGAGTATGATTCTTTTAGAGGATGAATAACGTACATTGCTAAAGTTGGAATCAGGAAAGACATAAACAAAATAGTGTCGAAGTATTCTTTTCCATTAGTATCGGTTACATCCCGGAAATGGTATGGGTTCGGCATTTGTTGAGTCGACAAATCGATTTGATAATCTTTTCCAACCAAAGCTTTTATTATGGTGTTTGAAAGAAGATTGAAAGATATTGGTATACTGTAAAAGATCTTCTGAGAAAATAAAGCATTAGCTTCTATTTTTTGGTATTTGACGAGTTCAAAAGTCGCAGCAGCCACTAGATTATTTTTGTAATGTCCCAAGTCATATCTACTAAAATTTAGCAAAGCTGAAATAAGTTACACCATTAGATTATTAAATAAATAAATGATTTCATCAATTTTAATTTATTGCACCAAAAGACTTAATCCTGAAATGTTTACCTTCGGAAATGTTAGAATCTTTGATTCTTGTGACTTTTCCATTGAAACTTTTGACAGTAGAATTATAAATTTGTCCATAGTGATCATCATTCGAGAAATAGAAAGTTATTGGATCTCTGTACATATCAAGTCTTGTAGGATGTACATTTGTATCATCAAGAGCGATAGAACCCAATGCTATGAAAAGAATTCCCAGTAAAGGAAGCAATAGCTGAAAATAATACTTTAATTATATTACTAATAAAAAAAGAGAAGACGCAATAAAAGAAATTTTTCTCTCATACCATGAATAAAAATTTTAACATATTTTTTTTCACAAATGTTAATTTCTTTAACAAGAGTGCCATTGCCGACTGAAAGACAAGTTTGTGACCATCAACTTTCTTTATTCTTTCCATATGTGCATTATCCACTTCAGTCTTATTATTGTCTTCATTCGTCGCCCTTTAGTTTCATTATGAATTAGTAAATGATTATAATAACACACATTATTAAAAGTGTCTGAATGTTGATTAAAATTGAAATGAAATTATGAAAACGCACTTGAGAAAAACCTGTTCCAAAGTTATTAGTGAGACGCTAATGCCATTCACTCCAAGGTTTTTTTTTGACGATTCAATGTTATCCAAATCATCTGGTAAACGGTCTGTGTATGGAATACTCAAAACTATTTTTCCACCGTCAAAATTAATTAGCTCGCTTTCACCGGTAAATTGATTTCTTATTTTCTCCAGGTCACATTCATCTTCTGTAGATAATGTCACTTCAATGTTTCCTTGGCCTGTATAATTAAATTTAAAGATGAACGGAAAAGAGGCTTAACAATATATTTATCAAATTAATAAATATATTTAAAAGTAAATAATTACAGTCGCCACTCAAAAATAAAAAAAATCCAGGCTATTTTCTGAGGGTTCCAGTCAAAAATTACATTAAGAGTTTATAATAATAATTATTAATTAACTGTTTTATTATATCCATTTTGAAAAAAAATTTAACTTTTTGGAACTCCAAAGTAAAATATATAATGTAAATTATTATATAACGGATTTGATACTTTAAAGCACAAAATGCTCTCAAAACAGAAGAAATAAGGCGATTTCTTAAGAAAACAGGGGAATAATACAGATATACATTTTTTTGAATAACATTAAGGTGGGTAACATATTCCCAAGATTTCAAGTCGAAATTTATTGCATTTTCAACAAAATATGTAGTAGGATTTTGAATAACAAAGATATGAAGTCTCAATAAAATCTTTGAGCTTTCTAGCTAAAAAGTAGAATTAATAGATTAATAGAATAGAATTTTCAATCAAGAAAGATGAAGTTTCAACCAAAAAAGGACATTTTTCTACCAAAAGATGAATTTTCTATCCAAATATCGGAATGTTTAACTAAAAGAGATGAATTCTAAACCAAAAATATGATACTTGATTTCAAATGATAACAATTATCTCTCAACCAAAAAAGGTGATTTTCCATCTCAAAAAGATTACTTTTGAACAAAATGATTGAATTTCAACAAAATGATTAAATTTGGAACCAAATAGTAGAGTTTTTAACCAAAAGAGATTATTTCTGAAACGGAAATACGATAGCAGACTTTTAAATACAAGAGAATGAATTTTGAATCCAAATTTTTCTATATAAATAGAACCGTACAATTTTCTTCACATACAAATTGTTTTGAAATTTCATGCATGGAAGGTATCAATTTTTGTAAATTTTGAAAATTCAATATCGATTCGAAATGAAGGACAAAATATGTAAAAATAAGTCCCCTGGCTTCAAACAAAATCAGCTCTTATGAATTTTTTAGGTCGCTGATTACGAATCTTAAATAAAAATTCGAAAATTCAATATGGCAGACAAAAACGTAGAAATAAGCCATTTTGAATTTTGAAAATTTCCATAATTTTACTTCAAATTCGTAATTAACGACCCAAAAATACCGATCCTAAAGCCACAAGACCAATTTTTTAGATGTTTGGCCGCCATATTGTATCTGTATCTTTAAATTTTGAATTACTATTTTGGTCACTTATAAAATCCATTTCGTCAAAAAACAATATCTCTTCAAGGTTTGTCAATTTATTATGAAGTTCTACAATGCTTTAAACTTGTTTTTGTAATTTATTAAGCATAATGTTAAAAAAATATTTTAAAACGAGGTCAAAAAGGTAAAGGTTAAGCAAAATAAATGAGAAAAATGTAAAAAAGGGGAATGATTTTTAAAAAGCTGAAAAAATTTGTATAGAAGAAAGTGTCTGAAGTCTGTAATTTAATAAAATGCAGGGAAATTCTGCGTAAGGAAGCAAGGAAGCAAAGAAATGTGCAGATATATCCCGGTGTAAAAAATTCTAGGCTAATTTCCGGTTTTCTCGGTCAGTGTACACCCTGATAATTGTTCCATATAGTTCTGTATTTTTTAGAATATTATCAAGCTTTGAAAGAGAATGCAAAAATAAAATTTCTTGAAATATTACCATAGAATTTTTTCAAAAACATTGGCGTCCCGTAGCTTTTTAATTCTCCTAACTGAACAATAGCAGTTCTATCTCCAAGAATGTCAGCTTCTTCCATATTATGAGTGCTTATCAAAATCGTCTTTTCCCCTCTCATTTTCTGACACATAAAAAAGTATTATGTCACACTTTTTTCTTGCCAGTACTTAATTACGCGAAGTTTATTTTACACTTTGACTCTTACCAATAAAATATCCCACGCTTCTCTTCTGGTTTCAGGATCCATTCCGGAAGTAGGTTCGTCCAATATTAGTGTCTAGATGAATTATCATAATTATTGAAAATGTAACAGTAATAATAACAGGTGAAGGAGTTGACATTGTAAGAGTATTGAGAGAAAAACACTTACGCTTGCATCGCCAATTATTGCCATTCCAAGACAAGTCATCCTTTTTTGACCTCCAGAGAGTTTCGCAGGTAACACGTCCCGTTTTGCGGTTAATTTCAATTGTTTCAGTAGGTCATTCACATCTTTCTTTACTTGCACCCTCGTTTTACTTTTATTTTTTAACTAAAGAAATCCAATATTTGAATAAACATGAATCTTAAATTTCAAGTTTTTAAGTCATTTAAGATTTAATGATTCTGTAGATCTTTAAATCTATTTACGCATTTTCACCCTGTTATAGTGATTTAAATTATAACTGTAGCAATTTCCAATAATTTGAAATCAAACTAGATCAAAGTTGTATAACCAGTGTGGCCACTTTAAACCTGTTAAACAATCCAGCCTGTTTCCGCTAAAAAGTCGGATGTTTTAAAAAGCATTTTACTTCAATACCCAGAAAGATTAATTTTTAAATCAAAAATTTATTTGCAACTCAATAGTTAAATTTACAAACAAAAAAGTGAACTTTCAAACAAAAGAGACGAGTTTTTAACGTACAAAAATAAATCTTCAACTGAATGATCGAATTTTCAACCAAATAGTAGAAATTTTAACCAACAGAGATGAATTCTGGACATAAATATAATAGTAGACTTTACAATTTAACAGAAATAACTTTCAAATTAAAAAGATGATATTAAAAAAAAATTAAACTCTCAACAAAATAATTAAGTGTTCCATATGAAAAAAGGAATTTTCAACAGAACAGTTGAATTTTCAACCGAAAAAAAATTTATTTCTTACAAGACATTTGAATTTTCAACAAAATAATATAATATTCCACCAAATAGTACAATTCAACCCAAGGGAGATGAATTCTGAACCCAAAATACAACAGCAGACTTTACAAATAAGCAAACTTTCGAATGAAAAAAAGCTTAAAAAACAATTAAATTTTTAAGAAAATAATTAAATTTTCAACCAAATAGTGGCATTTTTAACCACAAAAGATTAATTCTGGATGAAAAATATTAAAGCATACTTTATAATTACAAACCACTAATTTTGAACAATAAGTGATGAGTTTTTAACCAGAAAAGATGACTTTGAAAAAAAAGTAATTAAATTTCCAATCCAAAAAGAAGAATGTTTTATTCAAAGAGATGAATGATAAAACAAATAAATTACAATTGTTACAAAAAGGGTGATTTAATATTGAAAAGTTGCATTTTTAATCGTAATATAATCGTAAACTTTTCATTGAAAAAATATTCACTTTCAAGCCAAAAATATAGATTTTCTAAGATCAATTTTAAATCCAAAGGCAAGAATTTTCTAAATAAAAAAAAATAATTTTTAACAAAACATTAAACAAAATTAAACATAAAACATAAAAACACATTCTCACTTCCGGTTTTTCGAATTTTACGCTAAAAAAATTAAAACAAACAATTTTTGTTTAAATGTAAATTTTCTGAAAAAAAATTATTTACTGTTTTTTTACTTTTAATTTTGACACACGCCATTCATGAGATGTACAAAAAAAGTTCAAAATTAATGTTCCATCACCAAAAAAGTGTCAAATCCGACCAAAAGTGTCAATGAAAACGACCGTATAAGTGCATTGACACGATTTTAGAGGCACGTTTGGTCGGATTTGACACTTTTTTGGTGACGAAAAATTAATTTTAAACATTTTGTGTACACCTCATGAATAGTATGCATAGAAATTGAAATTAAAAATACGATCAAATAATTTGTTTTTAGTAGAACATTAAAATTTTGAAACAAAAATTTGCTGCTCTCATTTATGCAGAGTAAAATTCGAAAAATAGGAAGTAACAATGTGTTTTGTAAACATTATCCTATATTGCCATGCAAAAAAAATGTGAAAAATTGAAAATTCGTAAATATTAGTATGGAACCGTCAGACCGTTCAGGCCTATGCTATTAGGTGAAATTTAAAATCATTTTATAGGATGTGGTGAGATATTAAAAGACTTTTCAATCAAAAAATGAATTCAATGTGTTGGCCCGATATTTAAAAACAGTAAATAACTCACCAAGCCAAAAAACTCGATTTGTTCAAATACATTTAAATCTGGGAAAAGAATATCTTCTTGAGGACAAAGACCTAAATCGGTTACAATTTCGTCCATTTGATCAGTGACGCTTTTTCCATTTATAAGAACCATTCCTTCGGTTGGACTCAGTAAACCTTGAAAAAATACGTTCGTCTTTTATTCATTATTTTCAAAGTATTAACATTATTTTTCATAAAAAGTGAATTAACCTACCGGTTACAATTGACATCATAGTGGTCTTTCCTGCTCCATTATGACCAAGCAAAGTCGTTATTTGTCCTTTATAAAAATCTAAAGAAATTCCACGAAGTGCTTGGGTTGCCTGAAAATACATTTTTTTAATTATTAATCTTACAAATCGCTAGAAAACTACTAATATTATATGCTTTCTTTACAAGACTTACTTCGCCACTAAAAATGTTCGTTACATACGATTTTTTCAAATTTCGGATCTGAATGCCAGGAGTAAAGATGCCTTTAGGTATTGCTTCAAAAGGTTTTCCCTCAATATTATTGTAAGTGCAATCATATAACTCCTCTCCTGAAGATACTTTTTTTGATTTGAGAATCTGAAACCATCAAAAATGATTTTATTTTAAGTTTATCAAAAAGGTGGGAAAATGTTTTTAACAATTTACCTTTAAAAAGTCAAGCGGATGCTTTGCGACTCCAAATTTCCCAGGAAATAGAGAAGAAACATAAAGGGCTAAGACGAAATGAAGCACAGTGCCCAGAATTGAAAATATCAACATGACACCCAAACTTCCTGAATTCGTATTCCTCAAATCCCCAACGAGGAATAAATTATCGAATCCAACTCCTATGTCTGTGATTAAAAAAAATTAAATTCAATACATTTAATTATTATTGTTCAATAACTTTCCAAAGTTTTGAATTTTGCCTAATTTGTAATACCCACACTGTTCTTCATATATATCAATTTCTTCGTAAATTCGATACAAGAGAATGTTTGGAAAAAATATTCCAACATATGGTATAATAGCATAAATTTTACTTTTTACGAAGTAATTTTGCATCGCAAATGATCCAAGATAAATGAATTCTATCGCCAGTGCTCTTAAGGTAGCTGAAAGATATTTGTTAAATACGTTTATTATTTTTTAACATTTATCAATTTGTTGACTATTATTTAAAAATGATTGGTTATTAGTAACTTTACATTTAGAAAAGTAAGAACCAATGTGGTATCCAAATGCTAAAAGATGAACAATATGTACATAATGCATTAGTCCCACTAGGAAAATATTTCCAAAATATAAGTATGGTGTAGCTTGCGTGAAAGAGATCTTAAATAATATCAGTCGGGGTAGGATGTACAATATGCTGAAAAATAATCCACTTATCAACCAGCTTAATAGATTCTCGTAATTCTTAACACCATTCATCGACATTAGGACCTAGAAAGAAATCAAAACTTTTTGCTTACACAATGTACACATAAATAATTCAAGGGAGTAAAAATTGACTAAATAATGAAGAAGTTTAAAGTACATTCACTCCGATATTCTTTTCATTTGCAGGGTGGGCAGCTTCGATGTAAAGTGGAATTAAAAATGCCATTACTGCAACCACTGCATACATGGGTCGAATAAATTCCTGAACTGGGTTCACAGTTTGTGCTGGATCTGGCATTTGTTGTATATAAACCTATAAAACACAATTGAATTTCATACTATAATTTTAATTCCATATAAAAATATAGGTTTAAATTATTTTTAATACTAACTTGGCTCTTTAAATTAGAATTTGACATTTTCAGTTTGAGGAAGGATTCATCAAGACACATCTGAGTTTGTAAAAATGGCTTCTTTTTAACAAAATCGAGGAATGCATTTATTGACCGGCCATCAGATCTAATTGTATAATCGAAGCGTTTCGACGTTGAATTAAGTTCATCAAGGTTTTTGAAAATAATTCCGAGAACTTCGGCGTCAATATCAGCGAGTTTATGCGAAGTATAGTTTTTCAGCAATTCGTCCTCGGAAGAGAATCCTATGACTCCTGTTGAAATTTAGATTATTAAGTGTGATCTTTCTATTTTTAGGATTATTATTTTTAAGAAATTATATTTGTAAAGAAAATAGTAATTTACTGCTTTCATTAAGTGAGAGACATCTACGAGTCATTTCCATTATATCTTTCGTGAAATCATTCTTGGGTACAAAGTAGACGAATGCCTTTATATCACTCATAAATCTCAAAACTTCATCCTTCGTTCGAATTGGATAATATGTGTCGTTGGTTTCTATTTTCACGTAAGAACTATTTTCCATAGCGAAATCTCTGATAACTTGAGTTAGTAAAAACAAAAGTAAAGGAATGCAAACTTCCACCAATAAACTGACTTTCCAATGTCTTTTTCGAACAGTATAGTTCTTCCACATGAGGAGCGAGAAAACTCGCAATTTATTCGCCATAATTGTATTTTATTTTCCAAAGCGGTGATTTTGGTATGTTTCTAAGAATATGAAATGTAACTATTAATTCCTAATACTTTCAACAAAAATGAATAATAAAATGGTAAATATATCCAATTAAGCTGTGATTTAAACTAGGCTAACTGTAAATTTGTGTTTTTTTCCTAAGAATGGGAAAATGAATGTATTGTAGTTTTGAGATAACAAAATTGTAGTTCTTTTACAAAATATTATAAATACTGAATTAGATATTATAGGTTGTTAAAAAAGTATGATTGCTACAGAGAACCTTAAAAAGGCTTACTTTACTTACCATACCGAAGACTAAAATAGAAAATTTGCATGAATTAAAAAAAATATATTTCTATAGTAACCATAAGTATTTTGGGCAGTGCGCTAATATGAAATGAAATACCCTACTTATATTAGTTTAAATATTAACGCACAAAAAAGCCGTGTGGGGTTCATAGTTCCTCATCGGGCAGATAGAAAAACGCCACCCACGCCACCCAGATATGGGTGAGACTGGGGAAATCAAATACCAGAACTGGACAAAAAACTAGCTTGGTGAAGAAATCTCGAACTCAAACAAACTATAGATAAATGAGTTATAAACGATTTACCTCAAAGAGTACCAATCTCTCCACCGGTTCCGATCAGGTTATATCTTTGATAGTCGGTGCGGGTTCCAAGGATGTTTTGTGGAACCAAATAAACGAAAACAAAAAGGAAGTGGGAAATAAAGGAAAAGGAGAAGTACTCACGCCGTCTTGGATGGAAGTCTTGGCTTTGCTGGAAGAGCAGCAGAAAAACGCCGAGGCGCTACAATAAGGCCGTCTTGATACCCAACAGCATCCTGCCCAAGAACGCTCAGATACCAGTGAGGAGTGACATAGCAAACCCACAGAAGCACATGGGAAGTATGCAGGGCACCAGCCTAGCTCTAACATTGGCAAGAGATAGCCACGATAAGTAACTGTCGGAAACTAGGCTACCGGCAAGAATTGCGCGGGCAAAGGGAGATCGGTTTCACTCGGGAATAGGGTCAGTAATCCGCAATAAGCCCCAAATGAAGAAGGCTGACCCGTGGTCAGAGGCCAAAGGGGAGAAAAAAAGATCTGTAAAAAAGAAGCAGGAGGCGGAAGCAGAGGCCGAAGCGGACCAAACAACGGGATCAAGTTAACGGCGAAGAAAGGTCACTTCTACGCAGATATCCTATAAGATATGAAGAAGGGTTGACTTCGACGTCAAAAAGCACAGAGATCCTCCCCATCAGAAGAACAAAAAAGGAAGAGATCCTTATTGTTATTGAAAAGGGGTAGGACAATACTGCATGCAGGCAACCGCTAGGTCGCGCCATGGGCAGCAAGGCGGAAGTGAAGCCGATGATCATCAAAGATCCCTAGAAATAAGGGATGTAGAATAAACAGCCACAAGTATAAGATACTGGGGTGTATTCCATGAAGTCACGTTAAGCGATCACCGGTGTATGCGGTTTTTTATAAGAAAATGTGGATAGCAACCCGAAGCCTACGTCACAAGTATAAGAAAATCAAGCGCCCATCTCAAAACACGAGGAAGGTAAATAAAGGAAAGCTTAGACATTTCCTAGTAGAAGCCTGGTTTATAGACGAGCTGAACTGTGTTTAGAGACTCGAACATACGAAAGTCCTGGTTGAAGCCAATGGACGCAAGGTGATCGCCGCATGTGATGCGTGCACGCCCCGCCACCGATACGAAGATGCAGAACTTCATGTACTGGTGGTCCGATAAGCTGACAAAACTTTGCGCTATTTGCCTAAAGGCCAACAGAAAGTACAATAGATCCAAAGAATACATTTTTCTAAAGCTCAAGTGAAAAAAGCAAGAAAGGCCTTCACAAAAGCCACCAAACAGAGCCAGTCCACTGTTTGAAAAGACGAGTCGAGAAGGAAACATGGGGTTTAGAGTTTCAGATAGTTACCGAGAAATTGATATCTAGACAAAAAAAACCCACGCCTGGACAACCCTCAGTAGGTTAGACAGATTATAAGAGCGCTGTTATCTCATGGCGAAGCACGGCCGCAAAAGAAGTGGAAGGATGTGGTCGTAAGGTCCGCAGATTTCTTTACGCTCGATGAACTAAAGAAGGCGGGAGCCAATTTAAATACGGACAAAGTACAAGGCCCGGATGGTGTACCGAACGACATCTTGCGAAAGATAATCGAAGTGTGCCCAAGTATGTTGCTTGAAACACTCAACACCTGCCTTGAGGATGGAGTCTTCTTCAGCGATTGGAAGAAGCAGAAGATAGTTCTTCTTAGGTAGAGCAACAAAACCCTGCAAGAAACATCGTCCTACGTCCTACTAGATTTCATAGGGAATCAAGTAAAGGGCTGATCTTCCAAAGACTGGAGAGCCACATAACCAGAGAACATAGTTTGTCCCAGAAGCAGTTTGGATTCCGCACGGGATAGTCGACCTCTGATACGATCCAGACAGTGGTCGGCATTACCAGGAAGGCAAGGAATAAAACCAGAAGAAATTCTTGGACCTGAAGGAACCGAATCGGTAGGATTCGTAGACCATACCCTTATCGTCTATTCAGCGGATAACGTCGACATCCTGGAACTGAGGATCAACGAGAGTCTGAGTAACATCAAACACTAGCTGGATACGAAAGGTATTAAAATGTTCTTAGCACAAAACGGAAGCAGTGTTAAGTCAGGGATACGACATAAATTAGGATACCAAGAATCGAAATGGCTGGAACAGAGGTAAAGTGAAAGAGTCATGTCACTCTTTTGGGGAGATGGACATGCAACTAACATTTCGTAATCACTGTTAAGGCAGTCAACATAGCCATCAGAACTGAAAGATCATGTCTATCACACAGTATCCAATAGTGCGATGCAGGTTCTCGGAAACATAACCCCGACAGGTCTCCTGTCCTTGGAAAGGAAAGAAGAATGCCGTCGAAACAAGGAGCGAACTCACTCGACCATCGAGGAAGAGAACAAACGGATCAATGCCGAAATAAAATAAAACCAGGCTAGGAAGAAGCTAGGAAGAAGGCAAGGTGAGGTTGCATTATACGTAACGCAAGCACTAGCCGCCAATGGATGTTTTAACGCGTGCATGAAGCAGTTCAAGGTCAGTCGATCGGAAGCATGTAACTTCTATGAAAATCTTGGCTCCGACATATACAACACGCTGTTCGCATGTAGATCTACTGAGATGAGGTGAATACCGAAACAGGCATAGAGGTCGAGCTCGACAAAATGGTCTCTCTAATCGTGCAATCGGAGGAGAAATGGAGGAGCATAGAGACATTTATTGTGTAAACTAGGCGAGACAAAAACCTCGAAATCCGGCAATTTGGTAATAAATAAAGGGTAAAATACCATCTGACAAGGATCGATTAGGAAACGGAAGACGGAAGAGTTGTACACAAATTTTGTCGACCACCAATTATGTGACCTAAACATAGACCGCACGGCTGATAAGAAATAATGCAGTAGGATTGTTTCATATTCTATAGTCAGACGTGTTTGGATATCATGCGTATAAAAAGTGTATCACAAATAAACTTCTATTATTACCTTAACTTATGAAATCTTAATGAGCATTGATTTAGATGTTTGCTTAATTCATAAAACATTTCTTTCTCTCATTTGTCACCTATTTTTGAAAATAAGATCAAGTTTTTATCCTTTTTAACAGGGACTGAGAGCGAAATGCGTGATCAGCGCAAAATTCGCTCCTCGTGAGCTCTTCGCCTGTTCATACTTTCCCGGCGTTACAAACCAGAATCTTCTATTCGCGCTCCTCGCAGTGAATATTTGAGTGAAGAGCAGAGCATAAGTGGTCGAGTCTACCCGAAAACTCGTTGTTGCCAGATGCGACCGGTCTTCGCGAATCCGTATAGAAAGCTAGGTCGCCAGCAGATGAGGATGGAAGGCAGAAATCATTTCGAGTTCACCACTAGCGGGCGCCTACTCGTATCATAGATAGGTATTCGATGTATGAACAGTTCCCAAGATCCGTAGGCTACCCGCTAGATTATAACGAGAAGAAGAGTTTCTTTGTTCGGAGCGTTCATAGAAAAATATAAATTTCACCAGCTGGCGCTGCGTCAAACGCTATATAGTTAAATACATAACATTCATTTTGGGCTTTACTTGCACTTTACTTTTTAATTTTTATATTACATATGATCTGAAATTAATCTATTTATCTATTTTGTTGAAAATTCATCTCTAGTTGAAAATTATGTTTTTTTCTTTTTAAATTATATTTTTAAAAGATGAATTAATTTATGCCATTAAAATTTCGGGTTAAAGATACCAAGGGGTTTGCATCCAGTCCCTTTACCCTGCCGCCGGGGGGCCTATTGTTTCGGCCGAGTCGAGCGCTGACGGTACAGTCTTCTTCAACAAGGCGCAAGTTTTGTACTGCGAACCCTCTGGAGTACCTATCATCGCGATACATTTGGCAGGGAAAGGGAGACACTAGGAAAAGAAAAGGAAAGGCAACAAAGTGTAGGACTACGTACGGAAAATGTAAAGGTCAAGTTTCAGGCGACGAATGGAGACTGGGTGTATGGAATGCTAGGGGGGTGAATGATCT
>JAAAKG020214694.1:0-22214 GCA_010014905.2 Druon quercuslanigerum
TATTCGATTTTTAATGTCATTATGAAAAGTTTTGATCTATATGTTATAGAGGATTGCGCCGACAGATATACTGCTTGGAAAATATAAAAATATGTAAGAACAAAAGATCAATTTCTATTGTAAGATATTTATTTAAATCCATTTACAAATCAGAAACGGTATTAGGTTTGTATAAAATGTATAAAACAACCGGTTTTTACGAATGTGTCTGCATGTATGTATGTCTGTCAATCTGTGAGCACGATAGCATTTGAAAAAATTATCCAATTAGATTGGCCTTTTCTGCACTCTTTTAATTTCCTAAACTAAACGTCCAGATCGCTAACCAGTCATTTTGGATAAAAATACAAAAAGTGAGCGCATTTTTAATATTTTTGAGACCACTTTTTTTTAATTCAAAAATTTTATGTACGGATGTTCATAGTATTCAAAAAGACAAAAAATTTATCTTGATGGCTATTTTCATAAAACCAAAAATTGCCGGAGTTATGGCATTTACAAAATTCCAAAAACCACGCGAATGAACATTTCAAGCCAACTAACGCACGATATGAAAAAAGTCACGAAAAGAAACATGTTTTTTTTAATGCCCTACTAGGTTATCATAACACCTTTTTGAATTTTCCTGAATAACCAAAAATTCAATTTATGACGGCATACAAACATAATGGAAAATCAAAAATTACATTTTTTCATTCAACGATTTCACAGTATTTCAAAGAGTAAGTATTTCTAAAGTAAGCAGTTACGAATTTGATCAATTAATTTGTTTATGACAATCAAATTTTGTTTTTGTCAAATTTTTTTCTTTTTTTCTTTTTTTCTTTTTCTTTCAATCAAAGAAAAGATTCAATTTAAAATTTAATTTAATCTAAATTTAATTTAAATTTAAGGGGTGATAAAGATATAGATGCAGAATTTGTTAAGCTTTATAAACGCACTCTTGAAATACATTTAAACAAACTTTTTTATTCATTTTATACACTTTTATTACACAGAAATGTCAGTCATACGCAACGCCTCAAAAAGTATATAGGTCCCGATTTGTTGAAAAAATCTCGGAATTTGGAAATCGGTAACAGAAAAATAAAAAATTTTCAGAATAAGAATGACAGTAGCCATTATCATACTTAATGTAAAATTTTTTGATTTTTCTATTTAAAATGGCCCAGTTGCGAGATTTTTTCAACAGTCCGGACCCACCTACTGTTTGAGACGCTGCGCTTGACTGGCGTTTTCGTGTATAAAAAAGTGTATAAAATGAATAACATTTTTATAAAATGTTTTTCGAAATTATATTTTTTAAACCTAAAAAATCCTACATCGATATATCTTTCAATAATCCCATAAAAATCACAAAAACAACGTTTCGTTTGATGTAGTTACTAGAATGACCCATTAATTTAAATTAAATTAAATTTATTTCAATCTATATTGAAAGTTTTCATTCTGTAATATTGTAAATGGTTTTCAAAAATTGTTCTTTCGTCCTCTCAATTTAAAGTTGCTATGTTTTGAATAATGTTTGAAGGCTTTTTTCACTATTTGTTTATTACTGAGTAATAGAATTTGTTAGTAAAAAATATTGCTTTTCATGCATTTATAGAATTTCAAGACAAATTTGTCAAGAAAGTGACTATGTGAAGCATAAAGAAACTGGTGTACAAATTTTGTCCTAATTAAAAATTCCACTTTTTATTTCACATTGTTTACTCAGAAGTTAGGTATAAGGGTTTCAAATGCTTTAATAATCTATAACCGAATCTAAGAAGATATGCGGGGAAATGTCTAACCCTTTGAATTTCAATTATCTAGAAATTGCACGAAAAATGGTTCTTGTTTAGAAAACAATCCACAGATTGAAAATCATTAACATAATTTACACGAAAGGGGGTTTGGTTAAAAGTAATCTCCATGTTTAAGGATTCTATTATAGCCGCAGGGATGACAAAATATTGTAATTTTTAAATATATTTTGGCATCCTGATTCTCTCCTAGAGCTTTTGCAAATAAATTCCTAAATTTAATATAAAATGTTCCTAATCATAGAAAAACTAAATTAATTTAATAAAAATGTAATCAGACAATACAAATTTCGATTTTTATTATTTTATAAAGGCCGTGGGCTGATATATTTTCTTTCACTCTAAAAAAATTTTAACGATATTTTGTTTACTCTAAAAATAAGGAGGCAAAAAATACATTGAACGGTCGTTATGACGTGACATGATAGAATAAAATATGCCCCTAATAAACTAAAGAAATAATTTCTTACGTTTTGTGAGAAACCTCTTTGTTTGCAAGGACAGTAAAAGGGTTGTAAAAGAAGAATTGCAATGGAATGATATTTTGTGTAAGTACTTTGCACCCCGAGGATTTGTCTAATGCACACTCAAGAATGTGTCGCAAACCCTGCCAAGTAAAGTGCCCATAAAAACGTGTCTTATTTTTGAATTAAACTTTATTGCGAGTTTTCTCTTTTATTTCTAGTTGCAGTTGTTGTAGCTTTCTTCATCTGCTGGGCACCCTTCCATGCACAGCGACTCCTTGCCGTCTACGCCAAAGGAAAAGAATACCCTCATCCTATTTTGGTTACGGTTTACACCACACTGACCTACGTGTCTGGGGTTTTTTACTATCTGTCAACCACCGTTAATCCACTACTTTACAACATTATGTCCAACAAGTTTCGAGAAGCTTTCAAGGTAAGGCACCTTTATTAGCCATTGTTCCTTTTTTAAACTCTTTTAAGCACTCTTAATCCCTGGTTTTCTAATTTCTTGTCGAAGTAGTTCAAAAAGTCTTCTAAATTAAGTTCAGGGGTCGGACTGAGCTTAGCACACAGAACAAAAATAACATATTGGCTTTTCTTCACCAAACTTTGCCTCCGGGAATAGATCCTATTCAAGTTTCAGAAAAGAAATAATAAACTCTTTTCCATTATAGTATTGTGATTTCTCTTTTAGCAAGTTTAGGAAGAAGTTCGTCCTGAATTGTTAGAAATAAATAAGGGCGATTGCCAAAAACTAGACCATTGAAAAAAACTAGATTTTCAAAGACAACAAATATTTTAAAAATGCCAAAAAAATTCTCTTTTTTCAATCACGGGTAACCCCAGTGAATATGTTAATATAAAACTAAGAGCTAGGGATATGTGAGTCAATTAAACATTTAACTTAATCATTGAAAGCTTCATGAAAGAATAAAACTTTTCATTACATCAAAGGTTTTAAAACGTTCGTTGTGCTATAGGACTGTACTTAAATTACGTAACAGATCAAAGCTGGGGGGGGGGCAAATAAAACAAATAACTCACAGTAAATGCACACAAATTTAGTGTATGAATTTAACTTTACACGCCAAAGAAACTTGGTGAATAAAAAATGAACCTAGTCAACACAATTTTTTAAAAAGTGTCAGTGAATTTTATTGGCTAGGGAGAAGTCAGGGATTTAAAAAAGAATCTTTCAAAAGTCCGAGAATTTCTATAACATTAAATAATTTTCAAACAGAAAAAATTTGACATTTGTTAATTTAAAATTGAAATTGTTTTATTTCGTTTCATAAAGATTCTAGGTTAACAATTTTACAAGTTGAGAAATATGTTTTTTTTTGTTTCTCGGAGATTCATATTTTTATTTGAAAAATCATCTTCTTGGTGGAAAGTTTAACTATTTTGTTAAAAAGTGATCTTTTTTAATTGAAAATTCAACTGCATGGGTAAAAGTTGAATTAATTCTTTAAAAATTTTGTTTGATACATTCTCATCTCAATGAGAAGTTATTGGTTTTAAGTGAAAAATTACTTTCGCGGATTTCATCAAATGTCGACGTTTTGAGGCCCTCTGAGTTAAAAAAAATAGTTTATACGTTGGTGTCTTGCCTAGTCGTTGTTGTTTTTGTTGTTGCCGTCTGCATACAGGGTACATTTTCTAAGACTACTTACTAAAAAAAATTTTTTTAACTATTTTTTTCATGATGTATACATTCTATGTACTTATAGTAATTGAAAATTTAAGCAATTTATCCTTACTACTTTTTTCGATAAAAATCAAATTATCAGAGTTATAGAATTTTCAAAATTCAAAAAAAAAAAAAAACGAAGATGAAAATTTTAAGCCAAACAACTACGACATGAAAAAACTCAAGAGAAGAAGAAGTTATTTTTTTTAAAGTCCTACAAGATTATGACAAAAACTTTTTGAGTTTTCATGAAAAATCTAAGTTACACTTTGATTGTACAAGAACAATGAAAAATCCAAAATTTTATTTTTCGGTGAAACTTTGCAAGATGCAGAAAAAGATGAATAGACAAAAACTGTACACAGAAAAAAACTAATTTATCATCGATCACTTTTTGATAGAAAACGTAGTTTATGTTTCATTCTTTAAGAACAATATTTAAAAAATAAAAAAAAGATTAAATTTTTGTATATACGACGCAAGCTACAAGAAATCTACTAATTTCTTGTTAGAAGTTTTTTGATAGGATGCGTAGTTTTTGTTTTTATCCTGAAAAATAACATTAAAAATAAAAATAAAAATAAAAATTTTGTAGAAAAACGACGCAAGGTAAGAAAAAAATTATTAGAGAAAGTGTTACATCTAAAAAAGATCTATAAATGTGTTATTAATAATGTTTTGATGGGACGCGTAGTTTTTTTTTAATTGTACAAATTATTTTTTGATAGGATGCGCACTTTTTTTATTCTGAAAACAAGACTATAAATATACATATGTTTCGAAATCCATGCATATTTTGGCAGTGTGCCCAGAGGCAGACCACGGAAAGAATGATTTTAATGTGTGTAAATGAAACCTTAATTCGAAGAGACATAAGAAGACATAGTAACACAAGAGCTTGCATAAAAAATACATGGACGTGATAGAAGCTAGAGAAGTATGCCAGGACGGAAAACTGTGCTGACAAATAGTTTTCAAAAAGATTGTCAGTAGAGTAAAGGACGCCTGAAAAAAGACACCTTGAATACTAATAGGCCTAAACGGCAAGCTTCGTATGATGAATTTCTGAGGCTCTTCACTCGCGGTGATAGCTAGAGAGATTGATCAGCAATGTGGGTCTGAGCCGTGTTGCAGAACGAGCGTCTTATTTAAATAAGAAAAATCGGAATTCTAGATCAATCTAAAAATCGATACCCCGTCAATTTAATGTAGAAAAGTTCGCCTTTAGGACAAAAACTAGTGCGAAGCACAAGATGCGTGCTGAGAATGTGTTCTTTAAGGCCGAAGGAGCTTTCACAAAAGAGAAGTAAAAAAGCCGAGCGCGTAACGTCAGGTATGCATTGTCGATCGCGGAGCGCGAGATACAACAGACGCGCGCCGTATGCGCGTTTAGCCTTATGAGGTTGAAAATTCAATTTTTATACAGAAAATTCATTATTTTAATGACATTTTATATTTGTTCGGTTGAAATATCAACTATTTACCCTTTTTGTTGAGAATTAATCTTTTTAAGTTGACAATTCAATTATTTTGTTGAAAAAATAAGTATTTTCGTAGAAAGTCATCTTTCATGATCGAAAAGTTTTTTTTTAATAAATATATTACAGTAAACCCTAGAGTTAGTGCCGGGTTGGGGCTGACCTTGGACCTAACTCCCCAAACAAAGGTCCACTTCGAATGTAAATAGTTAAGTGTGAATAAGCACCGCGCATCCCCCTCCCCTCCCACCCAAAAGCTCCTCGTACCCATTCCCGCTGCGCCGCGATAAATTTTGGAAGGGGGGCCCTATCTCTCGGGTTTACTTTGATTTTAAAATTTTAAAATTGTATATGAACTATTTTATTTATTCCGTATACAAAAGATCTTATTTTAACCCTAAAACGACACACTTTAATACGTTTTTTTTTCAATGTTAATATTAAATATTTAACATATTGAAGGTTTAATACACATCTAGCATATATTACGTATATTTAAAAAATATATTTAATATAGTGTCTTAACAAACTCACCAGTGTGCCGTTTGAGGGTTCAAAATATTACGAGATTAAAATTCTGGTATTTGAAGTGTAGTGGTGAAGAAAAATCATAAATTATTTAAGGAAAAATCAGGGAATTTTGAAAATGAAGTTTACCCCGTACAAAAAATGTATTATCTCGAATACAAAAAATTTCCATTAGCTTTAAGTTCCATGTCTTATTATTTTTCTAACCCATAAATTACGTACGGTAAGGGGCGGTCTTAGAGAGGGTCTATACTCCATTACGTAATTTCAGTACAGCCCTGATGAAAAATTGATGATAGAATTTCCTGCATGACAACATCGTTAACGTCCTCAAATTAAAAATTGCTTCATTTTTAAGCCTTGAATTTAAAATATTTAATTTAAAATTATTTGAACTACCTACTGCATTAAGCACGAAAGTGTGATTTCTTGCTGATCTTGAACAGAAAATAATTAATACATTGTTAAAAATTTTTTAAGAAAAAATCTACTTATTTTCCAGACGATGCTGTCTAAGCATTGTGGTAGAAGATTAGAAAAGGCGAGTCCTTTACGACCCATTTACAGCAGCCTATGTCGATACCCGAGATCAGCAGTGCACCATGTTGATTCTCACAAATCTGCTTCAGTTTCCATAAGCTATGAAAATCAGCGGCTATCGAATAATGATCAACAACAAAGCAGCTCATCGGAGACTAGCAGTGAAAAAAACGAAAACAAATCACAGACGCCTGGTGACTCGAAAACAAATGGAAGTCATCCAGCAATTTTTAGGCATAGCTCAAGAGGCTCGTCAAATTCAAGTCAAGTCACTGTCATGACTACTCTCGGTAAAAGTTTCAGTGAGGGGAACAACAACTCGGAAACTTCTTATTTCGATGAATGCTCTCTAAGGATACAACCTCGACCACTTAAAGCTGTTACACTGGGTAAGTTTAATCAAAGTACACTTAAACTTGGATTTAAGAAGTTCTAATTTACCACGTTCCAAGAATTAATCTCCTCGAGAATTTTTTGATGAAGGGATCCGCTTGACTGAAAATAATTGTTCATGTGGCCTTGGCTGTTTACGTTTGAAGAGTCTGGACTTATGTTGAAAGCTACTGCAAGCCATGTCCGAAACTGGTCTTAAATTCAAGTTACTGTGTAAAAAACAAACAGCCACATGCTATCCGCGGAATTATTATCTTTAGTCTCAGAAAATATTTGAAATTAAATATAAAGTCAAAATCTTGATAGAAAATTGTTGTATTTTACAGTCTAACCTAAAATAAAATAATATTTAAAATTTCAGGAATAATTTTTGAATTTATTATTTTTTTGATTAAACATTGAAAAATTTCTGTAAATTTTAAGAATTTTTTATTAACAATATAAATTTTTGACGAAAAACACTAGCATCACATTACAAAAATTTAAAAAAAATGTAAATCTTCAACTCAACTCAATTTTTTCTGTAAATCTCTAAAACTTTCTACTGAGAGGCCATTGGATGAATATTAATTTGACAAAACATTATTTGCTAATGGCGATTTTGAAAAAATCTACTTTTTTCATTTGTTTTATGAATTGTACTGTAAATTTATTCAATTTTAATGTAAAAATATGTAAATAAATATCATTTTTAACACTACTCCCTAGGCGATGTCTATGTTTACGAAATTTTCCGTAACGTCAGCCCTGGACGAGCAAAAAATTCGTAAACGAAAGTGCGTATTTTAAACGAAAATCATTGTATATCACTATAATTATTTTGGTTTATAAATGCCAACTCCAGGCGAAAATTATAAAATACTCTAAATCACATTTGAATTATAATGAGTCTTATTTAAAAATAACAATTCTCGATGTAAAACTTTAACATAAAGTACAAATTTTCAAAAAGTGTGAATCATGATTTTTGTTTAAAAACACTAATTTTGTATGAAACATGGAAACATAGCCAAAAGTTGATGCAAAATTGTAAATATGTTGATATATTATTATATTATAATATATATCATTTATTGAGTCTGTTCATTTAAATTTAATAATATTTTATTAAAAATAAAAAAAACTAACCCAAGGAACCTGGAAAAAGGGCGGCTACTCTCTATTATGTTCTATATTCTCTTTTCATTAAAATTTTTATTTCAAAATCGCACCAACTCAAGCTGATTAAATTTAATAAAAGTTTAACTGGTTGCGATATAGTGGCACAAATCAGATTTGTAGTACCCCTTGTCTCAAATCTCCCTCTAGGTTTTCTAGGACGAATAAAAGGGAACAAATCATTTTTAACAACAATTTTAAATTGAAAACAATCGAATACATTTATTATCCACAGGTATTCTGACTGAACGACTGAGGTTTGGAACAAAGGGCTTGTTCGCGAATCAGCAAAGACCAGAAAACCCCAAAGCAAAGCCGGAAGTGGCGAGTGCAGCCCTAAAGTTCAACAGCCATCCCAGCATTGACAGTGCAAACACAATTAGCAATTCGAGTTTGCAGGATTTCGACGAAACAGAATTTACCGGCACTGAATTAGCGAGGTATATGAGGGAATTGAACGTAGATCTGGTAACCTGACGACCTTTTGCACGCAAGGAAGGTCGCCCGACCTTGCGTAGATTGTCAATTAAAGATTGATGAGCGTTCTCGAAGAATCGCCTCATCTGCAGTCCTCGTTTGGACAGAGATCCATTTTTGGTATCGATGAACTAAGAGACCATGACGTCCATTTCGGTATTTAATACTCGGGCATCGTGAGAAAAGTTGCGCATTATACCACCCTCGTAAGAAAATGGTGCAGAAATTATAGCAGGGTTTTCAAAAATGTTGAATTTCTTCAAAAAAACTCTTTCGAAATCCTCAACGCCTTAAAAAGAAGAATCTATTTTACCTGAAAAATTTGCAAATTAATTCTATTTTTTCAATATAAAATTACCAAAAGAAATCATCAAAGAGGACTATCAAGTTAATGTTAAATTAATTTTTCCCTCTTTGAAGATTTTATCAAATATTAAGTTATTCTTATCGAAACTACCTAAATGTTCTATCCAAGGAAAGATATGAAAGCGCTATTAATGTGAATGAGACCCATAAATATGGGGTCAATACCCTCCTGTTGAAGAGAGAAAAATACGGATAATATCGTTAAGGAGTGTGTCTATAAATTAACAATAAGAGCTCATAATCAGTTCTAGTAAATTGTTATTCCTATATTAACTTTTTCGATTACGAAACTCTTCAATACTGTTGCGAACTTGTGTTTTTAGTTCTCCAATGCCATATATGTAATATATACAGAAAAAATAAATTAATATACAAATTAAATAGATATTCGTGTTTGATGTAACGCCGAACTATTGTTTCCTTCAATAACCCTGCATAGAGGGCAAGGACCCACAAAAAGTAGCCAAAAACCAAGGGTCAGAATTTAAACGAACTAAATATATTTTTTAAATCGGGACAGCCTGAATGATGCTTTTTTTAGTATTATGTCATTTTTCACGTCATTTATCCGGCATTATATTTCTGTCACGCTTAATTTATAAACAGTGTTTTATTCCATAAAGCACTTTCTGTCCATTGTTCATTCCCCGGCATTCCCCACATCAAAAAGGGAAAGCCATCTTTTTGTCTCTTATAGGATGTGTAATTCCAAAATCATTTTTCCGGACAAATCGTAAACTTTCGAAATTTGTAATTAAAATTTCAAACTCTAGGACATAAATATGGAAATATCATTTTCTAAAAATAATTTAGAAGAAACAATAAATTAACTCCTAAATTTAAATAAATGTTTCTTTAATTTTTATTAGCATTTATAATTCGTAAAATGTTAATTGCAAATAAAGAAAATTCACAAAATGTTTACCTTGCACCTTATAGAGAGATAACAGCAACATTCAGCATGTATATAGAATATAATTAAAAATCGCAAGATAATACTTTTATAAAATTATTTTATGCATAAATATTTATAAATATAATTATAACAGTCTATATATATTTAATAACATGTACCATAACTATAAACTAAAAATATTCAGAAAAGAGTTTCATCTTCTACTCCGAAGACGTAATCTCATATTTCATTATTTTTATAAAGCATACTTCTAACGCGATATAAAATGTAAGAACAAAAACTTGAAATATACTTTATTTATAATTTTTGTACTTGTGTTGTGCACAATTCCCTTAACATTCCCGTTTAGGGATCTGGTGACACCATTCAAGATTTGAATATTTTTTTGTTTGTGTAGGGAGGATAACTCGTTCGGAATAGTCATTCTTGGAATAGCTATTCCTCATTAGGTGACTCGACAGACATAGAATGTCAAGTCAAATGTAGAAAACTGGAAATTGGAACGAGCACAGTTATCTGCATAGGGACCGAAGAACAGGATAGTAGCATTGTACACGAGAACGATCTTGACAATATCAACCGGTCAACAGCTTTGAAGTTGGAACACAGGGGTCTCTGGGAAGAGCTGGCCGATCTGGTAGGCATAGCCGTGTCCTCCTCGTTAGCTAGGAACGGGGAAAAGTTTCACTCTGTGGAGGTTTTAATGCCCAGTCCTTCATGTGGGTGTGTTCTAAGTTCAAATTTCCTGGACAATCAGTTAATCACTGCTTTTTAGGACATGGGCCTGGCCGCTCTGAATGATTCGGAGCCTACATGTATCCCGGCGCC
Source organism: Druon quercuslanigerum (assembly GCA_010014905.2). Classification (NCBI taxonomy): domain Eukaryota; kingdom Metazoa; phylum Arthropoda; class Insecta; order Hymenoptera; family Cynipidae; genus Druon; species Druon quercuslanigerum. Next base: position 10,647 of record JAAAKG020214694.1, read on the forward strand.
GGGTCGATTATCCAACAAGCTTGACCTGATATTCTGGTCGCCCTGTCTGACCCTGATAACCACGATCAGGGTAATCTTCTTTGGAAACTCGAAGCCTCCCTGACTATGATTTCCACACATTTAAATAGGTTGAACGTAGATTCGTTGGATTGGTTTCTATTTCGTAGACAGGTGGATGAGGAGATTCTGACACTCCACCAGGAGTTTCTTGATGGGGACATCCCTGCAAGGGCCTGTGAAAGTTTCGTGAATACTGTTTTTGTTTCCGTGATGATGAATGGGGCATTCAGGGTGAGCAGTCGCGGAACTGACAAGAAGAGTGAGCCAGTCTGTTGGAATACAGGTGAGGTAGCCTTTGCGAGAAGGCGATCGGCTAGGAATCGATACCCATCTAACCAGACTTTGGAAAAAAAGCTATTTTTAGGGAAGCAAACGACGAGGTAAAACTGTTTCTCCGCGAAATCACATATAAATCCTTTGGATCCTTCTCCGAATCTCTCGACTCTGCTGGAGGTCTCGCCAAGATCGGCGTAAGGTAAAGGCTCTTGCTTCTCGTGCCTCATCCTCGCACACGAATGTGGTGATGGATCCAGAATCCCCCGTTATGAGGGAACCACAGGAAGAATTGGTTCGCTCGGACATTCGACCGATCTCAGTGGATCTGTTCTTGATCCAGACGAGATGGATCCAATGAACCAAGCCTTCTCTTGGGGGGAGTTTCTGTTTGCCCTCTCTTCCGTCAAAGCTAAATCAGTATTGGGAATTGACGACATAACCTATGAGATCATTATCTGGCTTTCTGATTTCTCGCAACGCCTTTTGCGTGGACTGTTCCACGCCACGTTTAGGGGGTCTTTAGGAGAGGAAGATCTTCCATGGAGTATGCGGCAGCGGTTGTAACCGATGATAGGACAGGCTTTGGCAGGGGGCTTGGACTTGGACTTGAGGTCCCTGGAAGAATTTTCAACTTTGTTTCGTTTCTCGTCTGAAAGAGGAACCTCATCTTAACGACGGATGCCACTGATGCTAGAGTCTCATGGGTGGGTATTCCTCAAATGGGATAGTTTAGGATGCCCAGCCTCTGCTACTTCGCACAGTTGAATCCCTGTCGTCATGGCTGAGGTGGATGGGCCTCTCAATATTCATCCTAAAGTGCCAAATGTGTGATTTCTCTAGGTCCAGGGAAGAGTTCGAATATGTGGTTTTAAATGATGGGGTACGAAAATTAGGAATCAACCCTCTCTTAAATACCTGGGTTTTGTGCTCGACAAGCATATGATATGGACAATTCACGTTAAAAACATAAAAGCAAATGGTTCAAAAACTGTCAACATTTTGCGGGTCATTTTCAGAGTCACCTGGGGAGCCTCTCGTACACTTCTGCGTTCAGTTTGAAAAACTTGAAGGGTCTGCGGTCGAAATATGTTAACTGACATTTTTTTTAAATTAATTTGTTCGTATTTTCTAAAACATTTTTATATGCAGTTAATATCCCGCAAGCGAAACGGAAAAATTTCTTTAAATTTCTTTTTAATGGATTTTCGAAAATCGCGTTTTGGTATCTAAAGCATAGGTTCGCGGTCTAAAGCTTTTAAATACTTATGGCGTATTATGGGAAATCCGTGCTTTTTCTCACAACGGCTCAGTTTGCTCGTAGAATAGGCCAGTGAGACACATGTCAGTGTGTGCAGTTAAGTGCATGTGTGCCTTTAAATTAAAACTAATAAAATTTTGCACCGAACTGCCACAACCGATTCTAAAATTTTTGTTTAGTTTTTTTATTCAATAACAAAAATGAAAAAAAATTTTGACTTTTGAAGTACACTCAACTTCCAGTTAAGTTAAACCCTTTGAAACGAAAACATTCGGTTACGTCAAATTCTCCTTATCCCCACCAATGTCTATTGGCTTTACACGTGTGCCGTGTGCATCTGTGTCTGTACTGATAAGTGCCACGTGTTGCTAAGTGGAGGGACTGTGAAATACGAAATAACTGGGCGGTGCATTTTGATATATCTGATCGTTGACATAACTGAGCTTTGATTTAACAGGAAGTCGAGTGTATACCGGTTTTTGAATAATGCTTTGATTCAGTCAAAAATACTTAGAGAACTGAAAGAAACTATCCAAAAAAGATGTCCGATAACTATGAAAATTTAAAAAAATGTATTGAATTTTTTATAAACAGATAAGTGAATGAAATGGTTTTGTAGGGATTAACGGCGATTCGACGCTTCATTCGCACTAAATTTGAACAATTTATGGACAAAAATAGTTCTTTAGTTGAATTCATATGACTTAATAAATAATATGATATTTCAAAAGCAATTTTTATAAACACATATCCATATCAGGTATGTTTTATGGAATAAATATTTTTTTTCTATGGAATAGATCACATATTACTTGAAAATAAAACAATTTTTTTGACAAATTTTCATCATTTTATGTATTTACAAATAAAATACCGCTGTTTGCACGGAAATAACAGCTAGTTATTTAGCAAATGATTTCTTGCTATGAACTGATAACATTTGATAATTGTTTGACAAAATTTAATTTAAAAATGCATTATTTTCCTATTTTTCAGCATTTAAACTTTTTTTGGTGTAATCCACTGTTAATAACACATTTTTTAACTTTTTTAATAGCTCGTTAACGATCTAATATTTTCATTTTCATTATCAATGTAGTAAACAATTTTTTCTCGACTAATTTATTTGTAAACTAATTTTTTTTCTTGTGGAAAATGATTAAAATTACTTAGCCATAATTCCTTGTCATAAGTTGCTTCTAGTGCCGCTATTCATTTTTTCGTGATATATAAGTTCATCACATGCAGTTACGAAATATCAGTAAAACAGAAAGGGTTTTTCTTTGAATTAGTTTGATTTCGTAATAATATCCTTAACTGTAAAATACTTGTAAAAATATGATGCTATATACCATATATGGCTAAGTTCATTAAATTTTTGATAATAATAAAAATAGTGAATCGTTATCGAACTATTAAAAAAAGTTAAAAAGTGTATTATTAACTGTTGACTACACAAAAAAGAAGTTTAAATGCTAAAAAAAGCCAAATAATGCATTTTTTAATTAACTTTGGTCAAAAAATTATCAAATCTTATCGATTCATAGCAAAAAATCATTGCTGAATAACTGGCTGTTAATTCCGTGATTAAAACAGTATTTTATTTTATACTTAGGTTTTATTTCCAAGTAATATGTGATGAATTCCATAAAAAAACTTCATTTATGCCATCAAAAATACCTGTTATGTATATTTGTTTATAAAAATTCCTTCTAAAATAACAAATTATTTATTAAATTACAATAATTTAACTTAAAAACTCTTTTTGTCTATATATTATTCAAATTCAGCGAGATAAAGTAAAGAATCGCCGCCAATTCCCACGAAACCATTTTCATTCACTTATTTGTTTATGACAAATTCAAGAATTTTTTTAACATTTGCGATGCTATTGTGAATCTTTTTTGGGAATTAGCTTTCAGGTTTCTAGGTATTTTTGAAGGAATCAAAGCATTTTTTCAAAACCGGTATACTTCAAAATTCTTTTTTTCTTCATTTTTGTTATTAAAGAAACAACAAAATAATCAAAAATTTAAAAATTGGCCATGACACCTCGATGCGGCCGGGCGGACAGACAGACGCCATGGTAAAAACTTGATTTTCGGATTCAGGGCGTCTCAAAACGTGGAGATCCGTTGAAAAACTGTGGTGTCAAATTTCGGACAATTCTAATACTTTCTCAATCATAAATAATGTTTAAAGAAGTATTTCTGATTTCTTTAAATTCGCCCAACAAAATGTATGGACAAAAATGTTGGCAATATTCAAAAAACAATTTAATATATCCTAAAATGGAAAATAATTTTTTTTTGTAAAAATCCTGCATTAAAGGAACATTTTTAATTGTGCTTAAATTTTTTTTTCGTCTCTGATACTTTTTGAAAAATCATAACTTTTCTATTTCCAGAAAAACGGTCATTTGGCGAATATTTGAAAACAATACGAAACCCTCACCAGAAGAAAAATAACCTAATTATTTTTACAAAATGTGGGATGTCCAAAAAGGATTATCCCCTTTCTCTTTTAACATTTTTAACATTTTTAACATCACATCAAAACACTTTTTTGGAGTTTTTTTCTTAAATATTAAAACCACAGTTAATTTTATTTAATTGTCAAGTAACATTTTCACCAGAGAGGTTGAGCGAAACTATTTTGAAAAATATTATTAGAATGAAAAAAGAAAAAAGAAAGAAAGAAGAAAAACAAGCTACTTTCAGAAATTGAAATCTTTATCCCAAAATCTGAGGATAAAGTTATTCATTTTGATTCCATTTTCCTTATCTCTGATCAGAAGTACATCCAACTTCAGTTGATTTGAAATCTTATTTTAAAAAAATATGCTAGCCGATTTATCACAAAGATACGCAAGCATGCTCTACCCTCTTGCTTATAAATAACTTATATGTTATAGTTATAAACTTTTAATTAACAAATATTGACTTTTCCTATATAAGAATATTTTATTTCTATAAATAATTCGACGGCTTGACCAATCAAATATTATAATAAAAGAAAAATCTATAATATTTTTTCAAAGTACACTGAAACCACGGCTTAATCGGCAGCGCGGGAGAGCTCCGAGTAAATCGAGAGTCATAAAATCTCAAGTCCAGGTAGAAAGTGCTGTATAAATCGGCGGGACGTGCTAAACTCGACAGGCGCCGATTAAACCGAGAGCGATACCGAGGTAATTAAAGCGAGAGTTTACAGCACTGCACGAATCGGCCGTAGGGACCATAAATCATGCTAACTTGACAGGCACTCAACCGAGAGTGATTAAACCGAGCAATCAGTGTACACAAGAATATCAAAATAAAACGTGACAAAGTTTTAGTTGAAAGTGTAACATTCTTTTTTCGGAATTCATCGCACTTACTTTAAAATTCTACTATTTGGTTTAAACTATAATTATTTTGTTAAAAATGCAAATATTTTGTTAAGAAGTCATCATTTTGGTAAAAAAATCAACTACTTGGTTAAAAGATGACCTGCGTTGTCAACAATAATTATTTTTATTGAAGATTCATATCTTAATTAATTATTTAATAATTCGATGTACGGTTGAAAAATCAACTTTTCCATTTTTAATTGAAGATTGATATTTGAAGTCGAAAATTGATTTTATCTGGTCAAAAGATGTATGCATTTTGTTGAAAATCGTCCTTTCTGGAAAAAAATATTTTTAACAATATGTTTCGTTGAACATTCGTTTTCTTTGTTAAAAAAACAATTACTTGTTTTAAAGTTTAACTGCTTTGTAAATAATTGACTTGGTATTGGTCTAAGATTTTTAATTTGATTTAAAAATTCAATTATTTTGTCGTAAATGAATTTCTTTCTTATTCTTCTTTTCGCTTAAAAATGCAACAAACTGGTTGAAAATTAAACCACTTGGCTGAAAATTAACCTTTTTGTTCAAAATTCACATTTTTTGTTCAAAACTCAAATAATGTGGCAGAAAAATAACCTATATAGTTAAAAGTTTCTCTGTTGTGAAATTATTTGTTTTTTTTTGTGTTAGAAAATTTTTGTTGTTGTAAAGGTATTTTTTAAACTGAAAGTGTAGTCATTATATTTTTTTTCATAATTTTTCCTTTATAAATTGAAATTTAATCTATTTAGTAGATAGTTCATGTATTTTTTTTAACAATTTGTCTCTTTGAATAAAAAATCAAACTTGTTCGTTGAAAATTCATAATTTTCTTCGATGATTCAACTATCATATTTAAAATTCTTCTTCATTGGTTGAATTCTACTGGTTAAACATTCGCTGCTTTTTGTTGAAAATTATTTCATTGTACTGAAAATTTAACGATTCCACTTTTCGTTAATAAAAGTACGGAATTTGTCAACATGAGAAATATTAAAGGGGAAATGCTATATGATTCAGACGGGGTTATAGACACTTTGAGAGACCGTTTTAGGTGACTACTGAATGGGAAATTGAATGGGAAATGTGGGAAATTGATGCATTCATGGCTATTTATATTATTCGTGTAAAAGTTTATTTACAATATATCGGGACACACTGCTCTCATCAGATCACTTGATTGCATTCTAAAAATGCGTCCGTGATTGATGATAGATTCCAGGACAGCCCCGTGCAAATTATTCCAAAAAATATACAATCCAACTAACCAAAAATGCCTTCAACATGTTGGGCAATAACCATCTTAAGCCTGTGACATTTTTTAAATATTTTACTATTGACATAGTATTTATTTACTATTTTCAACTGGTTGATAATTCGTTTTTTTGTTTTTGAAAATTAGTTTGTTTTTTTTAACTGAAAATTGAAATTGGTTTTTGGTTGGCAACCAATTTTTTTTAGTTAAAAATTCAACTATCTGCTTAAAAAAATCATATATTGTATTAAAAATTTGTTTTTTGGTAGAAAGTGTTAATCTTCTTGGTTAAAAATTAATCAGACCGGAAATCTGAAGGTCCTGGGTTTAGATCCCAGCGGAGACAGAGACATTATTTCACAATCTTAAGATTTATCAATATTTAAATAATATTCATTTAGACCAGTAGACAAACAAAATTATTTAAAATTAAAGAAACTTTATCTATTTGGTAAATAATTCCAATATTTTGTTGAAAGTTTAATTACTTTGTCTTTTTAGTTTAAAGAATAAATTAGTTGGTTGAAAATGCAGCTACTAATTTTTTTGTCGATAATATTGTTGTTTGATACATAGTAAAAGATTTAAATTTTATTTTTTGTTCATACGAGTGTCAGGTGCAACAATTTAAAACTTTTATCTTTCTTATGTTTCTAAACTTTCAAAAACATTTTAACGAAACCACTGGGAGAAAAAAAAGTATAAATCAAACTTTTAGAAGGTTCTTTTTTATATAAGGACAAAAATAAATTAAAGTATATTTGGAAGACAGTTTTTTCTAATTTTAAGTTGCATTCAAAGTTAATTCTGTATTTTTTGGATCGAAATAATAAAATGTGACAACAAAAAATGATTGCGCAGAAAGATAAGTGTATGTGGTGAACTTTTTAGAAAGACTTAAGCCACCCCAAGTTTCTCGTTGACTTCCTTTACGTGCACTGAGGGATTTTCGAAGTTTCTGGTAAGGACAATTCTAATAAAAAAATGACAGGATGGTTTTACGACCTAAATGTCAGTCTATAAACATAAAGACCAGAACGAGGAGAAAAATCGATTTGACAGATGACGGAAGTAAAGCCTAACGATCATTTGACAAGGAGGAATTCTGGCTAATCGTGCGAGAATAAAAAATATATTACCAGGGACATAAGTAAAATATTCTATAAACGTATGAAAGAATTTTTTTATTTTACTTGGTAAAAATGTTGAAATATCTAAAAATGCAGGAAAGTAATTTTTTATTTAAAAGATACTATGTCTAAATTTTATATTTTAGCATCTCTATGAGAGAAAATTAAATACAGTTTTTACTGAAAAAAAGAAAAATAATTTTACAAAACAAGGTTCTTGAGAAAAGAAGATTTTTAAGAAATGCATCCAATTATTATATTCCGAAAAATTTAATCAATGTTCCTAATTTGTATCTGTGTATAAAATTTAAAGCATATTGGCTTCCAAAATAAAAAATGAATTTCAAAAATAATACTTCCTTTCCTTTTATAGTCTAGTACTTTATCCTCTCTTTTTTATCGCTGAATATAAATTTTGTGTCAAAACAAATTTTAACGTCTAAACGTATTTGAAAGCTCAACTTAGTTGGTCCTAAACAAAATCTTAATGTAAAAAAGGCATTCCGCGGTCCATTTTTGTCTAAATAAAATTTAAAAAATTGGATTTTTAATAGGGTTTCTGAATTTGGTTCACAATAATGCTTCCTTATCTCTTATCAGATACGTTAATTGATTTCAATTCATTATACTTCTACCTAATCTAAAAAAGATAAACAAGCTGAGTAATCGAAGTTTTGTAAACATATTTTATCTTCTTAGTTCAAAATAACTGTTGATGCAATATCTGGGTACTTTTCTTTAAAGAGTATTGACTTTACCTTCACTAAAGGAAAATTTTATTTGAAATAACTTTTCTGCACAGAGCTACAAAGGTACAAAAATGACAGAACATGTTTTTAAATCCAACGGATTTTTAAATGCACTGTGCAGAAGTAACATACTTCTACTATATTCTATTTTTGAAAATAAAAAAAAATTTTTACAATTGAATCTTCAAGATGAAAAATATGTACGTAACTGTTATTCTTAAGATTATCCTCTTTCAGAGGTCAGTCTTAGGACGCTTATCAATATAAGTTTTGAGGCCTGGGTTGCTTAATACGGTGTTTCTCAATTTTTGCATCTCTGGATAATCCTTATTTATGTCGTGGCCAAGAACCACCGATAGGTAATCGCAAAATCCAGCGAAGAGTACATCAGCCCAGGACACCTAATGAATGTAAATCAGCTCATTATAACTAAAATATTGAAATGATAACTTAAGAACTTGACATTCAGCATAAATTATTTATATAGAGGAATTCTTTAAAAAACTTTACTGTTTAGTGATAAAAAAAATCAATTTAGTATTTGATTGTCACACCAAATGAACCGTGATGAATTCAAAAGATCTTCAAAATTTTGTTTCTGGAAATAAATTAGAATCGGACAACAATTTTTGAATATAAATAGAGAACGCTGGGTGAAACATACATTTATTTTTCTTTTAATCCCTCGAGGTTTCCATGTAATTTTGTTCAGTCAAATTACGTAAAAAAATATAATATAGGATAAAAATAGATGTGACTATATATTGAACTTTTGCAATTTCTTTTCTTAAATTCTTTACTTTCGTTTTCATTTAAGTGTGTCTAAATGTACCGAAAAAGGGTGTATATTTGTACAGATGTGTCGGAAAAAGTAGCCCCTTTTTGAGGTCTCGCTATTTGTGCAGAAAAAATCCTGATATTCGTACAAAAATTTCGGTACAAGTAGCATATTTACCTTGCCCCCAACCAAGAATCCTCCGTTTTTCTTGACTCTTTCCTCGAATATAGCCATAGATGTCTTATACTTTTCCATAGCCTTCTCTTTCAAAGCAGCTTTGAAAGCGGGGTCCTTTTCCCAGTAGTATTGAGATAGTGCTAAATAAATTTATATCAGTAATAAAATATATTTATTAACATTTAGTAGTAGCAAATGTTTTGACAATAATAGAATAGTAATAAAAAAGATTGTTCCAGAAGGCAAGTATGCAAAAAAATTGATGTAAAATAATAGTACAAATAATACATTTATAATAAAATAATAACACTTACGAATTCTCATATCATCAAGGTCATCAGCTGCAGCATCTATCTCTAGAGCTTCCAGTTCGTCGGAGCCATAAAGTTTGAATTTTTTTGCAAGATAACGGCAAATGGACTTCGATTGATTATACTTCTTTCCATCAATCTCCAAAACTGGCATTTGTCCCATTGGCATCTCTATAAAGCCAAACATAATATAAAAATATAAAGTAAATTTATGAATGAATTTATTTTAATATACACAGAATAATTTTACTAGAGTTTAACACATTTTTTATATTTTTTTAAGAAATAATAAATTAAAAAGTTTTAAAAATTAATTACAAACGTAACAAAATATTATAAAAATTCAATATTTCTTTCTAATTTTCAGACTAACAACAATATTCTTGCAGTAGGTAGATAATGAATATTTCTAATTTTTGTACGTACAATATTGAGAAACATCAGTGAAAAATAAAATATCACATTTTTGTTATTTCCTACGCTTAAGTAAGCCTAAAATATCACCGTGTGCTATTAAAAAAGCGATTACCTCCTTCAGGTCGAAAACAGCACTTTTCATGCTCTATTAAGTTTATTCTTTATAATGATATAAAGTTATAATATCCATGATTTCCGCTTCAAAACTATAATTACCTATAGCCTAACTCAAAGGATATGCATGATATATTCCTCCTGAAATAACTATAGTAAATCGAACGTAATTGGTTCTGAAGTAAAAATTTACTACTGGATTTTTTGAAAGAAAAAAAGAAATTTTCTAATCGGTTACAATTATTATTTCTGCCATAAAGAAGTAAAGAAGTACACATTTAATGGGTCAAAATCATACATGTATTTTAGTTTCTAAGTTTTAAACAAAGTCATGTAAATATTTCACTTTTATACTTTAACGAAAAAAATTTTTAGTTTTCAGATATTAAATTGCAGCCGGGTGTGGAAAATAATAAAACATTATAAAACTAATAACCTCTTATGTATTGTTTTTACGGATTTTTTTATTTAGTTGCACTAAAAAATGACAAAAACATTTCATGAAGAGGAAAAGGGATTTTACTAAATTTCTTGCTAAGATCCCTTCTCCACGATGCATATTCTATTTGAATTTTTGAGAATAGATTTTAACATCTGATATCGGCGGAAATTTTAAAATGTATTCAGATCAATTTTCGAAAATCATCATACATATTTCAAATTAACAGACAATATTATGTAATTTAGGAACTTTCTGTATGATTTACAGAAAGTTCTTTATTATAGCGTAAAAGTCCTACTGAATTCAATATCCATAAAATTATATTCTTGATTTACTTATAATTCTTTAAAATCAGCAGATTATTCTTCTCATGAAAAAATATGACTACTGAATGTGTAATAATTCGACACCGTACTTTTAATATTTGTTTTTTTGCATTTAAAAAACATAAAAAATACATTTCCTAAGTATTTCCGGATAAACGATTTTTCAATGCTGAATTATATTCAGCTATTTTAATTTGTTTCGAATTTTTTATTATATTCGATTTGCCACGTTTTCTGGACATACAGATAAACTCGGACATAGCGCCCCCGGATATATCCCTTCGGAATATATGCCGGTAAAGCACTGTACTCTAACGGCATGTCTGTGTAACTGCGTCATGACGTTGCGACAGTGCATTCGAAGCGGGAGGTGCACACATAGCGAATAAGCACGATGGCGAGCTCGCGCCGACCAGCAGTTGGGATCCAATGCTTGAATTCAACTGAATTCGATGGGACTGATTCACTGATAGGTTTGTTACCCGCGATTGAAACACCCTGTCGTTGACATTGACAACAGCGCCATCTGACACATGAATATATATCGCGAAGTAGTATCTCAAAGTTATTGTAGCAGATATAATGAAAAAGAGCAGTGAATATCAATTCATTTTAATCCAAAATCCGCGGGCACATTCTCATCGCGCGCTTCGCGCGCGGTTCGCTTCGCTCGCAACTTTGAGCGCGCCTAGGGCGCGCACCTGTTGGATCTCGCGCTACGCGCTCGATAGTGTATTCACCTCGCGCTACGCGCTCGGACACATTTGCCTTACGCTTTACGCTCGGTTCCTATAGGTTTTTGCACTTCGCTATTACACAGTAAGATTCATCGTTATGACATGCATTTGGTTCAATTACGTCAGTTTTACATAAGGCGAAGAACTAATTTACTTAAGGTTCTA
>JAAAKG020214705.1:0-22214 GCA_010014905.2 Druon quercuslanigerum
AAAAAAAAAAAAAAAAAAAAAAAAAAAACACAAAAAAAAAAAAAAAAAAAAACAAACAAAACACATATATAGAAGTTTGTGTGGGGGTAGGGGGACAAGAAAAAGCGGGACGGGGGGGGAGGGGGGGGGGGGGGGGGGGTGGGTTAAGTTCTCGAGTTACTGCATTGTTTTATATACTAAGTTTTTATCAAATTGCGCTAAATTTGTGGAAACTTTAGATAAGTTTTAATAAAAATATTAAATACCTTGGGATTAATATATGCTAATGCTGAACAAGTTTTACCTTCTTTCAGGACTAAAAAATGTTTCTATTTTGTTTTGCATCATATTTGCAGAGCGTTTTATCTTTTTAAGTCTAATGCAGTGTGCCGAATCGAAATTAGTTTTGCAAATTTCTAACTCACATCAAGCGCGATGTGTAATTTCAAAATTGGGCCTAAAAAATTCTAAGAAATCTGACATGAAAGCTGAGAATATTGGGCAGATTTGCATTTGCTACGAAAAACTACTTTGGAATTAATAAATTCCATTTTATTAATACATACAGGTCTAAGATATTTAAGTTGCAATTTTTAGAATCAATACCAACATAGAAAAGAGCCTATTATTTGTGCCAAATCATTTATATCAATTATGATCTAATAAATTTAATTTCTCATTGCACGCTGAAGCCCAAGTTCGATTAAAAATGTCTTGCTGAAATTATATAATATCCACTCTTTGATTTTGAGTTTACATGTATGGAAGACACTGTTTTCTTTTCACACCACTTTCACCCTAGTAAATTATTTGGCAATAGTTTGCTATGTTTCGTAAAATGATTTCATAACTTCTCCGGAATTTATAATGTGTAAGGGAAAATACAAAATACAAGTCTTACTTCATCAAGACAAGGGCATAGGCCAATAATTCATTCATTAAAGGAACACGATACTTTGAAATTACCTCTGACTATACCTCGGTCCAAGTCTCTTATACTATATCTGTACCATGTGCCCAGTACATTTCTCGGGCTCACTGGAAAATTCGCGAGAATTCTCTCGGGCGCGCGGTCTGATATTTTTTGCCTTGCCTTTGTTCGTAGTTCTTCTCCTTCTTCGTCCTCTTTGCAATGCCAGGTCCAGTAATATTTCGAATACTCCCAAGAAAATTTATGTACAGGATATTCATGAGGCGCTTGCGATAGAGAATGGCACTAGAGAAGGAAAAAAGCGTTTTATATAAATTTGCCATGCTTCGCGCACCACACGGAATGCTCGTTTTTTTACCATAGAGTTCCTTTTGTGATTGATGTTAAAGTTTAGGTACTCCGACTAATAAGAAATGTTGTTATTTTTAGGTAAGGTTGAGCAAAAAATTAAAAGAGCAGTCAGTTATAAAATATGAAACATTATTAGTACAGATTTCGAAAAGTTTATGATTACTCTTAGTTCCAGAGGATACGATTCTTAAGAGTCTAGAGAATCGTATGAGAATTCTCTAAATTATTCTTCTCCTAGGTTTCACTTTACAGAAATTCATTAGATTGAATAATAATTTACGGAAATTTCTATTTTTCCTAATTACTGTTTAGCCTCATTTTTATTTCTTTGAATTATCATTTAACCTGATTTTAATCTTTTTGAATTACTATTTGACATAATGATAATTCTTTAGAATTACAATTTGATATAATTATAATAATTTGCCCGACGTACCGTTTGACCTCATTTTTATTATTCCAAATATTCATCTGTCCAAATTTTTATTTTCCCCTAAAAGCCCTTGAGTTGCGTGTACAGTCATGTGACGAATTCAGAAAGCAGTCGCCAGGGCATTTTTATATTTGGATTTTCGAAACATCGTTTTTCCAAAAAATGCAACTAAAGTTCGCGAGCTATATGCGCATATGTTATAACTACTTCCAGTTGCTTTCAGGATATAAGTTTCATTATCATTTGGCATATTTTTCTTTTGCCTTATTGCTCATTTTCATTATCGCTATTCTTTTGGAATACCTACATAGCCTAAAATAGATTGGCTCAAAGGGCCAACTGCCATAATACCCAAGCCACCGCATCGTCATGTAAAAGAAAGTTTATTTTACCCATATAAAGTCCTTCGGCATAAGATAACGGCGAGAAAACAAGGCTCATAATTCTAATTGGTTTAATATGAATTGGGTGCCATTATTGTGCGCCGGATGTAGTTTAGGTAGAATTAAATCTCGGTTTGATGCCGATTCAGTAAAGAGAGATTGCATTTCGCGTAAATGAATTTTAGGTGATTCGGAAATATGATCTTACATTGATACTAACATGTAAAATTATTATATTATTATAAATAGAATAATTATTTAAAATTTTAACTACGAAACATCTCAAGCCTGTAAAGTGTTTGATTCATATTTTTAAGAATAATGCAGAACTTGGGCATAAATTCGTAGTCTAAAAGTCCCTGTGTCTGCGATAAAATTGATAACCGATGCTAAAATTTTACGAATAATATTTACTAGAAATTACACTTTTAGGAGCTTATCTCACGCAGTCTCTCTCTCTCTCTTTTGGTCGCGCGCTCCTCTCTCTTGCTTTCTCATCCACTTTGTCGTTCACGTAATGGAGGGCAGAATTTTTTACTCTCATTCTTTTATTTAAGCATCATAATTTAACTGCTAAAATATTGTATCTGCATACTTTAATGCTTTCTATAAAAGTGTCAAAAAGGTTGGCAAGGAATGGAAACATTTTTCTCTTGCGTAAAACCCTTTCTCTCTAGTTTTTAGTTTGCTCATTCAATTTTATTATTTTATTTACTTTTCAACAGCAATAGTTATTGTGGTTCTCAAAATGACCATACATGTATTAGTCTGCCCGAGGATATAGTAATTAAATTCCAATATTGACATCTGGTCAGTTTCGAAACGCAAGCACCTGCATAGGAAACATGGGAATCTGCATCGAATACTAACATTGGGGTTTCTATTTTTTCCAATAAAATTAGAATCTCAGCGACCTCTGCTATTTGTATTTCGTGCTGACCACGACAAAAAGGAGTTGTATTTCCCTAAATGGAAAAAGTAATAAAAAGGGTTTCACGCTTTATTTATCTCAGGTACACTGAGAGACCTTTCGTTAGAATAAATGAATAAAACTGAATTAGAATTTAGTATAATATCATTCCAAAATAGGGAAAACCGAGGTTGTATCACACTTATTCTTATTACAATACCGAGTTTTAATATTATCATATGAGTATTTAAAACATGAAGAGGAAAATCTTTTTACTGAGTTTGGAAAAATAATTGGAATAAGAAAAACAGTGAATATCATAATCTCGAAACGTATTTTAGAAATTGATATTGCCAATATGAAGTTGACAGAAACCTGGGAAGCATACCAAACTGTGAAATCATTATTATTGATTTTTCATATAGTTTTGTTTGAGAATGCTCCTCAATTGTTTTCGCCGTTGTACGATCGAGACGAAAGTTTATGTTTAACAACATTTTAAATGGAAGTCAATTATTTCTATCTTTAATTCATACTATATTCATACTATGGGATTTAAAATATTTAAAATAATAAGATTTCATTCAATAAGTACAATTGATAAAATATTACATCTAAATACACTCAAACTTATTAAACTTAGTTACTGAGCTTTAAAATTAGTGAATGTTATTCATAAAAGAATATTATAAGTTTCTTTTTTTATAAAAAATCAATTCAATCATTGAACGAGATAAAATATTTATTCTATCTATTAAAAAAAAGTCTCAACAACAAATCACTCGTGAAAAAGGGTCCAGATATTTGTCGTTTTAGGTAAGTTATGTTCGAATCTCGCCGCAGCCGTTCCGATTTTTCATAGCGATCAAGCGTGCGATTATATGTGTAGTGAATAAATTAAGTATATTATAATAAAAATAATAATGGTACGCGTGTGTCCGTATTTACTTGGTATTAATTTCTGTATTTAAGTTCCTCATTTTCGAGGCTGAATCTTTTGGTGGAGCGAGTTATTTCTCATATAGTCATTTGAGATTCTCTCATATGCTTTGTATAGCAACTTCAAAAGATGTTTACGCTCTTTCGAATTAAATGGATTACTATCGTTTTAACTTCGTTTGTCAACTTTGATATAGTGAATTTTAAATTATCACAAAGATTTATAAGAGTTAATGAAACATCCTTTGCATTTCTTTAAACAGAAATATCAGCTTTGACGTCCGAAAATCACTATATTAATTTTTGATACGCAAACCCTGTTTTGCCTATTTCGAAAAGATATTATACTAAATTCTCATGTATTTGTATAATTTAATCTGATAAAAAGTCTCTTAGTGTAGTATATGTTTGTATAATGTAAAAACATTAGGATTACAACAACCGATGCGAAGTACTATGGGTGGATTCACTATAAGTATATATATATTTTTGCTCATTTTTCGAGCACTTCGCTTCCTCATAGGTACCAGTTAAACTTGCTTCCTCGTAGAGAGGAAATTTTCTGAAACAAACAAAAGTGGACATTTTCAGAGTGACCACCAAAAGGTCATTTTAGGCGAACAAATTTCCGAGTTACTTTATTGTTATATTCTAAATTATGAACAGTTTTGTGCTACGACGATTTAAAAGACAGATTTTGGTAAATATTGTTACCTGTGGAGTAGCATATATCACAGCCTTTTTTCCCATTATTTGCATTGCTCTCGTCCAAGTTTATGCAGAAAAAGAATTGCACGGAAGAACAATCCGATGTAATCGCGTTGCAAGTGATAAGCGCTAAGAGTTCGTTCGATGAGCTAAGCGTATAGGCAAGGCGCAAAGCGTTCATATAATTGCATGTTATCGAGCTTCAAACGCGAAATTTGATTTCTATTTTGAAGAGGCCAAACAGCAAAGATTAGAGTTAATTTTGATGTCTGGGTGATTTCTTAAACGCTTAAAGTTGAAGTTAAAATGGGAGAGGTAGAAAGAGACAATTATTCCTTACAAAGTGTTTCAGACTCCTTGTCTAAAACTGGTTTATCCGAGCCAAACAACAACGCTGGGAGTTTATTTTCTTGTCTCGACACTTTCCTAAATTCTTAGAGTTGAAGTTAAAGTGGACCCGTTAGAACGACCTAAGCATTTCTTATAAGATGCTTTATACTGCTTGATTAAAACTGGCGAATCAAAGGCAGGAAGCAGCGCTGGGAGTTTATTTTGTTGTCTGAGTGCTTTTATTAAACGCTTAGCGTTGAAGGTAGGATGAAAGCATTGGCACAAAAGGAGAATTCTGTAAAAGGTGCTTTAGAGTGCTTGACATAAAATGGTTGATCAGTGTCAAATTGCAACGCTGGGTATCGGTTATTTTGTCTGACCATTCAACTTAAGCGCTTTGCGAAGAACATAAAATGCATTCTTTCAAAGGAAAGTAGCGTTTATCATGCGTTTGTGAATTAGCTATTTTTATCATCGATTCAGACAACGCAACACCTCTTGATAATAGATATCGAATTTCGTGTTTGAGGCTTGATTATATGCAATGTATGAACGATTTGTGCATTGCCTAAAAGCTTAGCACATCCCCAGAACGCTTCGCGCTCATGACTTCCAACGCGAAAAAAGTCAGTGATATATTCCGTTCCACAGGTAAAAATATGTACCAAAATCTGACTTTTAGATCATGCCGTGTAAAATGCTTCGACTTGAGTTTGTCTTAAGTTCGTGTCGATGAAATCGAACTGTTTTCCATTTAAAACAAAACCTTTTTTGCTCGAAATGTCAAGTATTACTTTTTTAGGTGAGAGTTTTTTGTTTAAATTGGAAATTCAGCTACTTGGTAAAGACTTCGTTTTAATCGATGGAATCCAGCCCTCAATATAATAAAAGTAAAGGCCTTTATGGACTTATAAGCCTTGCAATGTTCTTTTGTTCAAGATTTTATAGCAACCACCAAATAAGTCAAAAGATCCAAGGCGGCAACTGCAGGGCGGAGCTCATTTTCTTCTGTTGATAAATCACTTCTGTTTATAAATCGCTTCTGTTAAACTTATGCGGATCGGCAACTTCACATAATGAAACTTTATTTTTATATCTAGTAAAATCATCTCCCGTGAGACTAGCGGAATAGTTAGTAAAGAATATATTTGACATTTTTCCGTCTTCTAGTCAGTTTTACAAACATGTTTTATTATTTTTAATTTAGAATTCTATATTCTAAATTTAACTAACTGAAAATTTCAAAAATGACAGACTACAGTTACAAATCTTAATCTATAAAAATTAGATATATGAAGACAACAGTTAGTCATTGAAGATATATAATTAGATCGATCGATTCTTTTTATATAAGAATAAATGAATTTCATACTTTTAGCTGTGATTCTGCATTCCAAGTATTAAAAAACTTTAACTATGAAACAAAAAATTTAACATTTTAGAAGACAAGCCTTGTTGCTCTTGTTTAAAAATATTAGGCAATAGAGTTTGACTGGTCTTCATATGTAAAAAAGATTTTATGACGTGACCGGTAAACGGTTCTAAATCGGAAACGAATCCAGGTTATGGTGAATGTGTGCCATTAAATCTGCTCAAAAGTGCCCTTTGCTCCTACTACGCTGAAATAGAAGATGAACCATTTCAAGCGGCGTATAGAGAAACGAATATCTAGATCCGATGAAAAGGGTTTCACCCATGAAAGAATATTCCGCAAAAAGTTTGAGTTATAAGCCACAAAAAGTTTGCGAGCCCGGACGATTAAGTCCTAGATAATATAATGGTAGCTTACCGTCCTGTTCTGCATGTGACCGCATTATCACCTTTTAACTTCCATCTCTGAGTGTTTAGGGGATGATTGTTTTCTTAGCGAAACTCTGAGATTACATAAAACAGAAAACAAATAATTTTCAGTTTTTTATAAATTAAAAGAACCCGCGAGGAAATCGCCAAGTTTCTTCCCGGTTCTAGCCTTGAGCTAGGCTGGGGGTCCTTAGCCTGGGCCTAGCTTGTATTTCGCAATAGCCCGAGCTTGGGCCCGGCTAATGTAAATGTTCCTAAAATTGACGACAGATGGCGTAGTATTATACTATTTGTTTGCTCGTTAATTGCAAATGTTTCAAGTGTGAAACTTTATTAAGTGGCAATCATTGAAATTAAATTTATAGAAATGCACGTGACTTCCAACCTCAACTTGAGAACATTTTTTCCTCTTAATATAAAGTTTAAATATGTCGTTAATTTATCTAATGATGTTTAAAACTTTAAATTATAAAACAAATACGAAGGATGTATATGAAAAAATTATTGTATTTAGATGATGATAATGATGATGATGATGATGCTGATGATGATGATGATAAGAAAGAATCAGAACCTGACATGATAAATAATAAAATATCTCAATTTGGAAATTCGAATCAGATTGGATAAAACGTTTCAGGTCAAAATCTCGTCAAGTAAAATGAACATTATCATGTCAACTTTAAATTTAAATAACAGATATTTCTGCTGAATTTCTACTTTTACTTAAGTGAATAAAGAATGGTATGGCCAGGCTACATCGTCAGGTCAGGGCCTGGTTTTGCCAAGCCTGGGTCCTGTTTGTACCATAACCACATTTCTGTATTCGAAGGTTCAAAATTCTTAATTTAAAGTTGAAATTCTTGAACGCTGATATCTTTCAAGATTAAACAAAAAATTAAATGAGGCTCAAAGTTTGGACATTTGTATTTGGAGCTTTAAAAATTTTAAATTTTTAAACAAATCTTTCCATATTAAAAGTTTTTAATTTGAAGCATCAAAAATAAAACAGTTTAATATCGAAAATATTGAATATTCAAAGGTGCACTATTTTAAACTGAAAGTCTGCCTGTATTCGATGCCTGGTCGATACATCAACATTTGAAATTAAGTTATCCTTGCAAACAATAAAATCGTTATTCGTATTTTATTATTTTATAATATGATTCATTTTAGTAAAGTTATTCTAATATAAATTATTAATATCAACTAATCAAATAATTTAATTATTAAAGCGTCGATAAATTTCTCAATTTTCCAATAAATAATAAATAATGTATACTGTATATGAAACAGTTATGAACCTTGTTTTAAATATTACAATATTTATAGAATATTAATCGAGATAATATGGAATACCTCGACAGAATCGAAATTACAACTCTGGACTTTTTTAGCTGTAAATGAAATTGGCTTTAAAGATTCTATTTAGGACCACTTGAAAGATTCTCTCCCGTTTCATTATTTGTACAGACTTCTAAAGTGGCGTGTATGAATATTCTCCTTTTATTCGAATTAAGTTTCATTTGACCTAGAATAAAGTTACAGAATATATATTTTCGAGCATTTTTATTTATCCAAATTGTCAATGGATATACCTTCTATTTGATTTAACCATTATTTGTTTTAACTACTAATTATCCTATTTTCTAGTATACTATTGTACCATAATTTTCCTTTTCTCTTTTATTCGCATAACATCTAATACTCATTTACAAGATTAAATTTATGTTGCGTGTAAATTGGGTTGCATGGGAATTATGACATGTTTATTTGAAATGAAGTGGTTATTTGCAAACATGAAAATTATGTCAAATAATAATTGGCCATAATATAAGCTAAAATTTAAGATATTTAAATGAGAATAAAATCAAATTTAAAATCTTTCTTTTTACGTTCAATAATCAAGTTAATGTGAAGAAACGTGTCCTGAAACGTTGATGATTATTTTCTACAAATGCTTTTTATTGTTTTTTGATCAAGGTAAAAATAAAAAAGATGAAAGAATTAAAAAATAGAAGGAAGGGGATTTGGTTGATTGCCTTAACATTTTGTTTCCTATTTTTCATTTTTATTCAAATGGAAAAAAAAAATTTCTTTTCTTTTTTAGGGGAAAGGAGAAGAGGAAGGTTTTCTTTCAGATTGCAATGGGAACATTTTTTGGTGGTTGTCCAAATTTAGTCGTTAGATTCTTGATTTTATTTTAAGGAGTTCTTTACATTAATAATATAAGTTATTGTATTTAAGAGTTAAGACAAATAGAGTTTATAGCAATTAATAATTATAAAAAATCAAGATTACGGTAAATGGGAGTTCTGCTAGTCGATTTTTGGTCAAATAAAACTGAGATAAAATAGAATTCATAAAATATTCATTAATAATGCAATCTTTCTCAGAAGAAGCAGATAATAATTTTTCTAGACTTCTAACAAATTGTTAAAACATATCATAAATTTATAAGGGAAAAAACCTTTTAAAATTATATATACTTGTTCTGGGCATAAAAAGTATCGAATGTTCTTAAATCATGTTCGCCACTCATCAAGTTTTTTCTCAGAAAACATGGACAGGAGTTCGGACATACATATTGTATTTCACTGAACAGAAGACAACTGTTCTTTATTAATTTTTCAGTGTAGGTTTCTAGAATTTTTCCAAAACTTTATATTTTGCTTACTGCATGCAATTCATGCGAGAAATTCACGAACCGCGAGGAAGAAATGGCTATAGTTAGGAGAAAACCAGCCCGCTTTCCCTCATTAGAGTCGTATTAAAAGATTCCGCACTCTACCGGTCATTTAATATTGGTGATTGAAATTAAATTTATTCTCGTATCACAACCAACTCAGAACTCGGGTACCAAGGTAATGGCTCATTGAAGAATCTTCCAGGTCCCTAAATAAGCACGATATCACGTTGGGAATTATCTTCAGAAATTATGACGAAATGGATGAGCCTAGGCATGTTCAAAGTCAAGGCTGGTTGCTTCATTTGAGAATGTTCATAATTTTAATAAATTTTACAAGTTTAATAAGAATAGGGATCCTTATTTTTGAGAATTGTTTACAATTCTTTACTGATGTGCGAATTACATTCCATTAGTTTCAGACTTTTTGCAAGGCCTGAATATTTTCCTTTGGCTGGAACTCTAGGTAACCGAAAACGACAACATAGTATATATAAAATTTATGGGGTTTCAACGAGACTTAGTGCTTAGTAAAGTTGGTTATAAAACCAAATTAAATTAGCAAGATCAACACCATGGGCTTTGAGTTTTCAAAATATTAGTTTATTCATAAAGGGAGCGATCGTTTCGGGTGGTGTTCATCTGCTATTCGAAACCAAATTTCGAGCATCCAGGATTATGATAATGATACTGTAATGATAACACCCTAGGGCGACAAGTTGAACTGTTCTGAATCCTCAGGTAGGGGGTTAGTAAGTTTACTGTACTTTATGGATTCGCAAGTAGTTAAGTTCACGTGCTTAGATTAAGGGACACGCTGCTTCGTAAGCTCCGGGGAGCTTCAAGCTACTATAAATATACAGATGCGATGACATGTACGGCATACCTCTCGTAGATGTGGCAAAACGTGCTTGGAATGAGTCAAAACAATGTGCAAACCAAACCTTGATCTAGTGCGAACATTGTAATAAATCATAACTTCACTCGTTAGGACTCAACTATCAGATATGAATCGCTCTTTTCAGAATTTAGATTTACTATCAACTCATGTGGCCCCAAAGTCAGTCTTTAATTGGTTTCACCGCACTATGAAAAGCTATACGTATTTTTCGGTTGTTGATTTAGGAAAATTGCTTTAAAGTTAAAAACTCAAAATTTACCAGTTTTTAATCCTCAGTTTCATTTTTAATATTATAAAATCTACAAATAGAATTGCGTAATACCTATTTTCGGTTTTTCGGTACGCAGTTCGGACCCATCTCCAGCAACGCTACGGCTATCACCATGGCTGCCTATTTTGTATTTAATCTACTGTCCCTCAAATACTACTTGCCAACGACATATAAATATATTTATAGAGTACTGGACGGCTCACTCTTACCAAAAATAAATGCCAGAAGGAATAAAAAAGGAGAGAAAGATAGTAGTTTTCTGTAATAGCTACGGATGTAGATTATTTTTCGAGATCTTCTAGGAAGACTGAATAGACGCAACACCTTTGAAACACATTTCATTTTAAAAAAAGTTATTCTTCATTAGAAGCTAAAATTTAATTTAATAGGCAATTTGCTCAGTGCGATTGTGAAGGCCTAATACGAAATCGAACGCTTTACTAGATGACACTAGTAATGAAACTGGGGATCAAAATGTTATAGTAATCATGAAGAGCGATGTAGAGATGCTTAAGGTCTCGCGTATCGGAAAAAGTCGCGAAAATCCCTTTATATATGTTTTGAGACTGTGGTGAAATATGGGGAAAAGTGGGGTACTACATGATACTCCTGAGACTCAACTGCTTTTGGTCGACAGGGCCGTGTTAGTGTATAATCACCTTTGTATGATTCCCGTAATTTATCATCTTATTTTTCTACACGACGTAAAATACTGGATACATAACCTGACTTCTTCAATGTAGCCAAACAGTGTCGTTAGGTCCCTTTCACTTTATTACACTTTTAAACTTTTAGCAGTATAGCTTTACATAAATCAGACCGTTTTTCACAAAAACGAGAAATTTGACTTCTTTATAAGCCGCTTAATGGTAATTAATTTTATTTGTTCGGTAGAAACAATATCTATTCAAGCTTTACCATAAATTCTAACTCTACTGAAAGCAGATCATTAAAAAATATTGTCTCTCATTTTCTTATTCTTCGTAAGTATTTATCTTAAACGTTTATTGTCTCCCATTCTCAAACGTTTGGTAGTACATATGAAGTGATTTATAAGAAAAGTCCTGTTATCGACATCTTCTTATATTCAGTAAAACTTTGTGGTCCGTGTTGATACTTAAATTTTTCTATCGAGACTAGGATCTCCAAATACATTATTAGAACTCGAAAGAAATGTTATGTTTGACATACCTGTTCCGGTAATTAAATAATGGAATATAACAGTGTAAAAAACATATTCTAAAAAAGATACAGAATTGCTAGATCTGTGTATATAAGTTCAAATTCAAACTCCACAAAAGAACCCATAGCTTCGGGTGACCCTTCTCGCGAAAGAATGATTAATCGAGGAGGGTAATTTGGTAGCTGTCTTCTTAAAAAGGACGCAAATGAAAATGACGAGTGGTAAGAGACAAATGAATGTCTCATTGCCTTGCGGAAGCAAAAGTGACGGATTTGCTACTCATTAGCCATTTTCTGATCCCTGAATACGTACCTACTGTACCTACAAAGAACGCATTATACCCAAAGAACGCCACAGCGATATTACGTCTCGCTATTGCGAGATTAAGTATTCACACAGAGGAACGTTCAAAGAACTCTGTGAACAAAGCTACTGCGTTTTTCTTTTTTTTTTTTGAATAAATTTGAGTTCTGCTTTTGACCTGACACTTGCTATAATTTTTACAACAAAGAACCATTTCAATACAAATCTTCAATATAAGATACTGAGTCAAGATACTGTTCTTTTTTTTTCTTGGGAAAATTTCTTCACAACAACATACAAGTTAGGCTTGTGTGCGTGTTCACATTCGAAAATAATTATTGGTTTCATTTATAAAAAGAATCGTCCTACTTTAAATCTTTAACTTCGAATTCTAGACTTTCAAAATTTAAGAATATTAATAATAAAAAGCCATAGGAAATAATTTTTTTATTTTAATTATTTAAAAATGAAAATCTGTAAATTTCAAACTAAAATTAACATTACAAACTGTAAACTAAAAGTAAGAGAAGTGCACATACTACGTGATGCGGCTTTCTTTCATTTAAATAAAGACCAGATTAAAGTTTCCTTAAAACCAAAAGGGATAAAACGATATAAATAAAAGAAAAACGCCTCACGTAGTATGTGCACGTTCCTTAACTCAAAGGAAAGCCCTAAAATTATTTGCACCGTGGGTCGATAGAAACTTCTTCCTTCATTTTTTTTTAATCGTTTCTTTTTAATCCTGCAAAGTAATGTACCGAGATAAAAATCTTTTGCGTAAAATCTGTAGGTACTTTAAAAATACATCCTTACTAATAAAATAATTAAAAAATGTTTAATGTTTTCTTCTTATCAAAGGTATGAATAGGTAAAATATTTGCAAAGTAGATTGACGACGTTAAAATATGAGGGTATGCAAAGGGATTTGCACTATGTAAGATTTCATGCGACTGCGAGAGCAGCGTTGAGCAGACTATACCGGCTATCACCGTGATCTTTTCCAAAATCAGTCGCGAGGTTTATATTGATTGATTCTTTTTGAAGTCGAAATATGCTTTTTAATAAATCTCAAAATTATAGATAGAAAATGGGTTTATTGTACAAAACAAAATCTTTACAAATCTGCCGCTGCGCAGCTACTTTCACATCGTCCGTTGCGCGGTTCGCTTGGATCGGAAGTTTGAGCCTGTCTAGGGCGTGCTGTGGTGGATCTGGCGCTTCGCGCTCAATAATATATTTATCTCACGCTATACGCTTGGTCTTTGTAAGTCTTCCAAATTTTTACGCAGACCTTTTAACATTGAAAGTCAAAGCATGGACAACTATAATTTGGTGATTGTCAATTCTCTTTTTTAAAGCTCCTTTAGTTTTAACGAACACATTCTCATCTCTATGATATCAAATGTCTATTATATTGATTTGAATACCTCGGTCTGGTGTTGCTTATTCAGATATTTCAAAATAAAGTACAAATTTTATTTATTATGATTACTGTAATATTTTTTTCTTATTTTGTAATCAATTTTATTCGCAGACATTCTGAAAATTGTATAACATTTCAATTAACGTATATTATTAAAACTCATGATATGCATTCCAGCATAAAGTCGTTCTAAGAAAATTTATAGATATAATTTAGACTATAAATTTTGTTAAAGAAAACGTTATTGTAGTTTATGTCTTTTTCCAAAAGCTAGTTTGTTTATTTTTAATATATTTTCATAACAAGAGTTTAAAAAATTTTTCTCGGCTCTTTTTTGTCGCTTATCCGAAAATTTAATTTTTTTATTATACATCTTATTTTTTACTATTAAAGGAGAAGTTGGTTGGAAGAATTTTTAACAACGAATTTATAGTTCTTTTTCGGGTGAAAAATTTTGTCTATTCATGTTTTTTTTCGTAACTCGCGTCTTTTTTCAACAAATTTAAGTTTGTTACGTCGAATGTTATTTTTTAAGGTTAAAACCAAAACTATGCGTCCTATGGAAAAATGATCGTAAAATGATTAATCGAATAATGATTCATAAAAAACTGGTAGCTCATTTATGTATACACAAATTCTTTCTTATTATTTTTTTCCGTAGCTTTTGTCTTTTGTCCAAAAAAAAATTTTCATGGTTAATTCTGTTTTTTAGGAATATGACATGAACTACGTGTGCTATAAAAAAGTAATTTATGACAAATCTATAGATCTTTTTAGGTTCACAATTGTTGTTGATTTATCTTTTGTCGCATCTTGTATAGTTTGACCGTAAAATGGAATTTATGTTTTCTTTGCAATGAAAATTTGAATCTTTAATTTTGCGGACAAATTCAAAAAGCTGTTAGGATTATCTTGTAGGATGTTTTAAATGAAACGTTTTTCTTTCTTTGACTTTTTTCATATCGTGCGTTGTTTGGCTTGGATTTTTCATTTTCGTCGGTTTTTTGGAATTTTCTGATTGATATAATTCGGGTAATTTTTTTTCATTAAAAAAAGGCATGCAGATAAATTGTTTATATTTTTGAGTACTACTACAGATCTTTAAGAGAGAGTTAATAAATGGGGTACACCGAGTCTGATTTTAGTGTCGCTGTACGAGAACCAGTTGACCTTTTATGAATTTTTATTGGCTTAAATTGGTGCGATTTTCAAATCAGAATTTTATTTGCTAGTAGATTTAATAGAGAATAGAAACAACACACTGCTCCAGTTTTAAGTTAGTGCCACTTCAAGATTACGAAATTTTACATCCATTTTCTTGAAGTCAATGTAGCAACACTTCAAAGGTTTTGCAGAATGGTTTTTACGCTTTACTGGAGACTTTCCATAATGCGAGATAGCTCATTCTTATTCTCACTTTCAGTTTGTGAACCTTATTATTAATTAGACTAAATCAGGCGCGAGTCTACAATGGGGGCGAAACAGCAATTCCCCCCTCCCCAGGGGCTTCTGACTTATAGTAAAATCTCTGGATCCGCGTCTGGACTAAATTAAGATGCTGAGTTTTAAAAGAAGAGAAAACGTTTGCAAATTACTTTTTAAAAATTATTCTTTAAGTTATTTATTCTTTATTCTAATAATAACATTTACGTGCCATTTTTTGAGTCAATTTGTCTCCTTGAGTCAATTTCACAATATCGCCCTGGCAGGGAGACCGTACCTCAACAAATTGAGATAATGTGTTAATAGTTTGAAAAAATCGATAAAAGGAACTGATTCTGAGATAAATATTTTAGAAATTTTTATTTTTGAAATAAATACTGTTGCTAGCGTAACACTGATTATTCTACTGTGAAAATTCTTTAAGGTATTCTTATTGGCCATGTATAAACATAATATTCTTTACAAATCTTTTCGGAAAGTATAACATTTTCGAAAAGCCTAAATTTAATTAAATAAAAAACTAATTTCGCTTAAGTAAATTTAGCTAAAAATCTATTTTATTTTATTTTATTTCTTTAACTGTACAATCTCTAAATATTGTACTCTCTAAATATGAATCAGTGAAAAATTCTATGATTGAAATAGTAGTTAGACATTTCACTGATTAAGCAGTAGTTTCGGACTTATTCGCTAATCAGTTCAGTAACACAAGAGTATTTTATGTGCAAAATAACCTATAAGTTTCAAGTTATGCGTTGTTGTTGTTCTTTTACTTAAGTATCACAAATAATTCCTGATTAAAATAATTTTTTTATTTTGGGGCTGTAATTCTTTCAAATTAACTGCGGGAAAAATATACACTAACACGTATAAAAAGTAGTTACTTAAAGGACGTGTACATGACAGACCAATCTTAAAAGTAAAGTAATATATGAGGCTACTTGCCATTTAAAAGCATTGAAACTTGTCACCTTTTTTAATATTTGATCATATTTATAGGTTTTAAGTTTTCACTATGATTATTTGATTGTGCTGCCAACTCTCAAAATTGATTATTTCACTGCATGAATAAGTAACTTTTCGCTGATTGTCAGTGACCGATTTTCAACTATTTTAATCAGTGCAATATTACTGACAATCAGTTACATTTCACTGATTAAGATTTAGAGAGTATATTCAAAACTTAGAATTAATTAAATTTTATTTATTCATTCAATTGAAATCATAAATCATTGAAGTATGTGTAGCATATGTAAGACGAGTTTTCAGTTGCAGCATCAGAAATATAAATAACATAAGTTATACGTTTTGTATTTTCAATAAAAATTTACTCTTAAGTCACAGTTAGTTTACGTGAGAATAAGAAAAATTAACAACAATCTTCATCTCTGGCGAAGCCATTGTACTCACAGAGTGTAAAAAACCGAGTATCAGCATGACAAAGCGCTAAATGTATGACACTTAATTAAAGGAGTTACTATAATTGTCAAGGTTTTGATGAATCATCATTGCAGAGCGAATACAAAAAACATTGCAGACGAACTATGTTGTCATCTAAATTAATTGGATGCTTCGTGAAATGTGATCAAGTAAATAATTTAAACTTAATTCTCTTCAATTTCAATTATGGACTTGGCTTCTGTAACAAACGGGGAAATGAAGTGTGCATATGTTTTTAATAATCTTGCAAGTAAATGCCAGTGTCGTCACAAATTACCGGCCGTCACATTATTTCTCTTTCGCCTTATTATTTTTTATTCATAAAAGAAGATATCTTTCTAAAATTTTATAGAACCGATAAAAAATCTACCAGGGGAATACTGCCTGCCCATTTGAATTTGTATCTATTGTTTTTCAAATAATACATCAGTTTTATTATTTAGTAAAATATAATGTAATTAAGCACAGATATTTAATTAGAGTTCCAGCTAATATTAAATGAGGGAAATAAAACCCTGTTTCCAAAAACATTATATATTAAAATTATTAACATGATATTATTTAATAAAAATAAAAATTTGTATGAGCCAGGAAGCGGTGCTCTTTTAGATCGTCTGACTTTTCACAAAATAAATCGAGTGCTGCAAAATAGGTGTCTTGATATATGACAGTTTACCCTGCTAAAAATTCCGACACAGTATTTTCTTCGGTCTGACGGATGCGATAAATTCGCATTGTGTCCGGTTGAGTCCGTATTTTGTACGGTCTGACGAATGCGATTAATCCGGATTGTGTCCGGTTGAGTCCGTGTTTTGTACGGTCTGCCTGAGGCGATTAATCCGCATTGTGTCCGGTCATGTCCGTGCTTTGTACGATTTTTTGGACGTGATGAATCCGGAATGTGTCCGATCATGTACGTGTATTGTTTGGTCTAACGAGTGCTATAAATCCGGATTGAGTCCAATCGAGTCCGTCCTTCGTACGGTCTGTCGCATGCGATAAATCTGGATTGTTTCCGATCATGTCCGTATATTATGCGGTCTTTCGGATGCGCTTAATCCGGTTGAATCCGAAATTTGCACGAATTTAGGAATGTGATTAATCCAAATCTCAGCCATTCAAGTAAAAAAAAATGTCCTTTCTGACGAATACGATTAATTTGGATCTTACCCGCTAATTTCGGAAATTTTTATGTTTTAGACTATTTTTTCACATGAATGTTATCCGGTTTTGTTCAATATTTGTCCAGCTATTCGTGAACGCAAAATAGATCCTAATCTTATCCGGAACGGCTGTTGGTTCTCGCGCTACGCGTTCGGACTTTGTATTTCCCCCACATTTATGTACCAGACCTTTAAAAATCAAAGGTGAAAGCATCGAAAACTGTAATTTGGTGATTGTGAATTCTCTTTGGTTAAAGCTCCTTCGGCTTTAACGAACACATTTTCTTCACGTATTTCGTACTTCGCACTCGATTTGGTCCGAAATGTAAACTTTTTTACATTATGTTAAACACTATTATATTAAACTGCTTTATTATTTGCTCTCTATTTTGCACTCATTTTTATTCCCAGCTACCATGAAAAATCTATCATTTCAATAAATTTATATTATTCAATTCATAATATGCATTGGTATTGATAAATACGTATTTTCATTAGCTTGTTTTAAAAATTTTTTAAAGTGTGCTCTTTTTTACGATTCAAACTAAAAATAGGCATACTACCGTAAAGTTGTTCTAAGCAAGTTTGTAGATATAATTTAGGCGAAAAATATTGGTAAATAAAATGTTATTGTAGCTTTTATCGGAAGGAATTCGGACTTGAGCGGACGATTTTCCGTTTTTACTTTAATTTCACCGAATGACAAATCAAATCTGCGGATTAATTGCGAATAGAACCGGATTATTTGCAGTTTCGATGTTTTTGAATGGAAGGATTCTGGATCTAAGTGGACGATTTTCCGTTTTCAATTTAATTTCACCGAATGACAACTCTAACCTGCAAATTAATTGCAGATAGAACCGGACTTTTTTGGGATTCGAGGTTTTTGTATGGAAGGATTTCGGATTTAAGCGGACGATTTTCCGTTTTGACTTTAATATCAATGAATGACAATTCAAACCCGCGGATTAATTGCGGATAGAACCGGACTATTCCCGGATTCGATGTTTTTAACCGGAAGGACTTCGGATTTAAGAGGACGATTTTCCGTTTTTATTTTAATTTCACCGAGTGACAACTCAAACCTGCGGATTAATTGCGGATAGAAGCGGACGATTTTCCGTTTTCACAATAACAAAAATTATTTCAGGTACTGAGTTCCGGACTAATTTCGGATGGAATCGAACTCTTTCGGGAGTGCAAGTTTACGTTCGGATAAATTTCGGATTAGACCGGACTATTTTCCATTTTTATTTAAACGAAAAAAATTTCAGGTTTTGAAATTCGGACTAATTTCGGATCAAGTCGGACTCTTACCGAAGTCGAAATTTATGGTCCAGACAGATACCGGACATAACCAGACAAATTTCTGAATGTTTTTATACAGTTTTCAGATTAGATCGGACATATATCGGAAAAAAATCTTAAAGTAGATTGATTTCTGATAATTTCGGACCAATTTCGGAATCCAAAATTTTTAGCAGGAAACTTTTATTTTAGCCTGCGTGTAAGAAAAAAGTTTTTGAGGGCACCATTATTATTTTAAAATATTCTCACAATAGATTTTGGTGTCCCTGTAGAATTCCGTGGGGCCAATATGGTTGTTAGTCGTCCTATATGAAACAAACGTAGTAGAAAGTTTACCTCAGGGCATAGAACTGTCAGATGGAAATTAGAAATTTTTTTAATTTTAGCACGTTTATGCATATAATAGTTGCAGTCATCTAACCAGACGTTACTTTTACGATATTTGTCTTCACATCAAATGAAATTAATATGGCTCAGTTTCTAGACTACACCACTGTTTCAAAACGGTCCTACACTTGACTTGGATTATGCTTTAAAATGGATATTTCCGTCCGTTAGTTACACGAGTTAAATTATGCTTGAATTTTAGTGCGATGCTAAAAGTTAAGAGCGTAATTTTACCACCTGAAAAGTGCCATTGACGAGACTCTCACGCATGTTTCTCTTTTATAGTTGATATAACTACATGAATTTAATTTAGTTCCATACCTATAACTTTCTGAGCTTCAGCTGTAGAGGAAATTGAGAGGAGACAGGGACAGTATGGGCATGGTTATTATATAAAGTAAAGTATTTACAATATGTAGTTGCTTTTTAAAAATATAAATGATTTTATACATTTTGTAAGTCTGCATGTATCAATGAAAATTAGAAATTGTCTGCATGCGTCATCTTTACCCCTACTCTGGAGCGAGACCGTACACATATTGGGGCGACATAATACACTTTAACTATTTATTAGTGTTGGTGAATTGAAGATTATTTTTTGTTTTTTATATACACATAAAATATTACTTAAATTGTTCTGTGAATAGAAATGGGTATCAAGAGAAAATTACCGATTACGGTCAGATCGGGCCCATGTCAGGCATGACGATCGGGGCCACATCGCAGATAAAATATACGCCCAGATCGGGGCCAGGTGGGGATTCCCGATAAGTGCTCGACTGGTACCCGATCAGTCTCATTATAATCCATTTCTAAACATCACGATTGAAGATTTAATTTAACTAAAATCAAAGCTAGTGAATGGTGCTCTCCTCTCGACGACCATCTCAATCTTTGAAGTTTACAATAAAGGTATTTTAAGGGTGTTAGTTAAATCCGACTTTAAGTTTTTCTTATAGGTACGGCACAGAGTCAATATATATTTTTTCGAATGATTTGAGAATGCTCAGATCAATAAAATGTTGAAAAATCAAACCTTTTGTTGAGGAAATCATTATTTTCACGACAAATATTAATTTTGCGAAAGAGAGAAATTAAAGGGTAGAGGACGACAGCATTTTAACAGTTAAAATCGTTTGCAAATTATTTATTTTACTTATAATTCTGGCATCATAGAAGAACTCTGAAACCAAAGAACGTTTTCGAACGGCAACTTTTTGATGATGGTGACCCTAAATTTTGCGAAATACGTCGCAAAATAGAGAAAAATTCAGAATAAACAGACATGTCCTGTGTTGGTATTTTAACTGTAAATGTAAGCCACCAGGCTAGCTGTCACCTTCACGGCGTCAAAGCTTAAAAGAAATAAAATTAGGGGTCTGGCAAGAACTGAGACTGCCGGCCGGGTTAACTTCTTCCGTGTCAAGTCGGGTGGGGCTTTCTCGAAACCCAAATTAAAAAGTTGTCTTGTTCTCTGGTTCTTACAATTATCACGTATCTCGCACTTTTTGAGTGTTTATTTGCTTTTAAAAATGTTCAGGGCTCCGCTCAATTCAGTAAAGTCGATTCAATTTAAGATACGCCTGTACAAAATTTGCATCTCGCTCACCATAAATATAAACAAGAGCCGTTGTTCAAATTTCAACCGCACAGAAAAAACTCGAAGTAAGAAGCGTTGCAGGTAATGGGCGAAGTGGGATAACAACCATCAGGGTGAGTGTGTCGCAGACTGTAACATGCTGCCTCTAGCGGAACCCGCCTGAAGAACCTTTGTGTCGTCACATTACCCTCAACGCTTTTTAATTACAATTATTTATGTATAGGGCATTTTCTATTTTTTATTACTACATGTTTCTCATTATTAAACCCATACATGTATGAAGAATAATGTATCTAAAATCTTACTATAAAAAAAAATGTTCAAGAAAATATAAAAATAGGACAAGTGGGATTTCTTTTTTTTGATCGAAGGAAAATAAGGCATCTTATAATCGAACACTTTCTTTGAAATTGTACATATCATAACGATTTTGAGTGATAAGCTAGAATGGCGAGAATGTAGGAAGGGAAGGTGATGGTTGAATCAGTGGACCTCATCCTTGTGTCCCAGAGTGCGCGTTATGCTCCTCACATGAAGGGTATATTCAGGGTATAGAAGAGGATGAGACACTCGTGCTTGCCAGAAGCAACTTTTCCCATCAGCGCGCAGCAACCCCCGAGCTTGTTATGCGAAGGTTGAAGCATGTTACACCAGATGCTGCATATTGGCTCACCTAATCCTCACACTCCCGATTCGGACCCATGTCTCCCATGTCTTCTTTACTTGCCTCTGATGCTGGACGGCTGTGCAAATCGTTTGCTTCCATTTGCGTTTCATCGCCTTGCCTTTGTGAAATTAATTCTGGATATAAACGCTGGGAATTCTCTTCAGGTTTCTTTATTAATATCTTCAAGTACTGGAAATTATTAGTCGCATTCGAATTAACGCTATTGGTATTATATTCAAAATATAAAATCGGCATTATAAAACCAGGTCTTTAAGGCAAGAAGTGATACCAATTTTTCTCTAAACGAATGCCACATTACCTTTTTTTAACTTTTCTATTCAGGAATAATAAATGCTGCACATGGACTGTGTATGTTTTTATTAAAAACTCAGTTTTTCAGTCATTCAAAGTCAAAATAAAGCTCAATATTAAAATTTTTCTTAATAAATTTTTTTACTGATCTAGTATCCACAATTTTAATTCCACTTTCCTAATCTCACACAATATCTTAATTTTTCGAAACATGTTTGTTTGGCAGTGGATATTATCATTACATTTAGGTTGAATTCACCATTTGTGCTTTTTAATTTCAATAAAAATAATTAATTTTGTAGAAATTGTTGATGTAAGTTGTTGGCTTTAGGGTCAGGAGAATTGAAACTAATTAAGTTG
>JAAAKG020214716.1:0-22211 GCA_010014905.2 Druon quercuslanigerum
CGCGTTTTTAATTAATTTCGCGTTATAAAAATTTTATTACGATATAGTAGTTTCTCTACTTATCGACAATCTAATAGCCAGAGACCTCTGTCGTAACATCAAACACTAGTATTAGGCCTCTAAAAATATTCTATTTAATTATTTGTTTGAGAATTTACGTATTTTGTTGAAAAGTCGTGCTTTTTGTTAGGAACATAAAGTTTTTTCGTTAAAAGGATCTGATACTGAATATCTTAGCGATATATACTCTGTAATAAAAATCTATGATAAATTTCGCATACTTTTTATTTTGAAAAAACACTATTTTTCGAGAACGTATAAAAAAAGAGAGCACTCAAAAATTCCGAAAGCAATGAATGAGAAATAAAAAAAAATAAAATCTCGGCCACCCGAATCAGAAAATTTCCGATAGAAAATATCCAAAGTAAAAAATCCCTGAATAATGGAATTCCCAAATTTTAACGTGAACAAATGATATTTCAATAAGCATTATTTATTTATTGAAAATGCAATTATGAAATATTTTAATCAAATATGATTTTTAAATTATTGTTTAAAATGAAAATAAAAATATTTGTTTGGAACTTTTTTAGTATTTAAAAAAAATACTATGCAGATTTTCCAACCAGACATATGCAGATTTTTTAAATCATTGTTATTTTAAATTCAAACAATAATTTTTTTAAACTTTAAACTTTAACAAATTTTTTTATAAAAGCATTTGAATATTGTATCTTTAACCCATAAATAATATTTAATTAAAAATTTTTACAATTGTTTAAATTAAGGAATTTTCTAGTTCGGATATTTTATAATTCAACAATTTTCTATGGGGAATTATCGAATTTAAAAATTTAAAAATTTTACAGTGTGAAAAATTAAATTTTTTGAAATTTTCCAGTCGCTTCTTCTGAAAAAGAAAATACTCATCACTGTAAAAATTCCCGATATTATAAAATTGTCGAAATATAAAAGTCTCCAATTGGAAAATTTTTGACAATTTTAAAAATTGCCGAATTTGTGAACTCCCGATAGAAAATTTTAAAATTATAAAATATGCCGTGTAGACTACTCCGTAATTTTAGGTCTACAACTTTGCTTCCGCGGTTTTCCGATAGATGGCTGCAGCGGTAAGAGTCGGTTGAAGCCGACAGGTTAAACGATTCATACAGTAAGTTTGGATGTCTGTCTAGTTTTTGACGTTGAGGCATGTCCGGGCCGGATCTGTCTTTCAAGCAGCTGTTTACAAGCAAAGAAACGGCGTTCAAGGTCTCTTGGCTTCAATTCGTAAGGAACCCAATTTCCTTGCTCCTGAATCATTCCCATGGCTTTGAGGCGTTTCGAAATTACTTGTTGAGTGAGTCCCAATGATTTTTTTAATTCTGCTTAAGTTTGGCACGAGTCTTTAGCAAGTAATGCCTTCAGTTCGGTATCTCCGAAAATTTTCTTTCTTTCACCGCCATGCCGCTCCTCCACGTCAGAAACATCTCTCTTAAAGCTTTGAAACCACTCTTGACACGATCTTTCACTAAGAACAGCCTCATCTTAAACACTTGAGAGCATTCGGTGAGCCTCAGCCGCAGTTTTCTTCAAATGCAAACAGAAAATCAACACTTTCCGTAAATCACGAGAATTTAGCTCAAAAACTGACATCTTCGATCGAGACACTCTATAATGGTGTGTGATTACTCAGTTTCTTCTGCTGTCAATCCTTCAACAGCGCCGGTATTCATGTTTATTTTCACCCGATCGATGATCTCAAAAAGAGGGGTAAATATTGGGCGAAGATTCACTGTTCTTTTTGATGATTTTCCTAATATTGCACACATGTCGCGATTAGACGCGGATAAGACAATTTGTTCTCCAGTTGGCAGGGGATTGAGGAGACGAGTTCTTGTTATGAATTCAATTGGCTTATCTAGAGGAAAAACGTATCTTCGGAGTTCAAATATCCGATTTGGGTATTTGTGTGGACTAAGTCGAATAAATTCAAGATCTTCAAATTTATATCCAAGTATTTTTCGAAAAGTTTTCCTGAGAGTAGGAGACCTCGACCTTTCACGCAAAGGTGATTCAGAACGTGGTGGAGACCTGGCAGAATCATGAGGTGTGGCAAGAGAATGGGCGGCGTCTGGACAATGTCTGCCAGAAATAGAGGAAGAAGGTTTACAGCGAATAAAACCAGGTTTAGGGTCACCAATAGGTAAACCCGTGAACTGTGAACTTAATCCTGAAAAAAGAAATACAGAATGACATCTTTGTTATAAGTACCTACAAAATCGTATACTGGTACATAATGGGTTGTAAATGATGTTTCGAACCGTTCAGAAATCAATTTAAATTTGTTGGTTTGTTCCACGAGCGGTTGCATGAAAAAATTAATGGACCTAAAGGAAGCTAGAGAATTATGCTATCACAGAAAAGTACGGTGATTTTTTAGGCTCTGCACTCGGAGCAAATGCCAGAGAGATTGATCAGCAGCCAGGCTTAAGACGATCTGAAGTTACCGCGGCCTACCTGTCCTTTCGGTGACCTTTTTCTATTGTTCATCGCCGGGCTGGATCTCGGAGCGTTATGGCTCACAACCGGCGCCCTCTGCATTTAGTTACAAGGGTACTTTTAAATGGTTTAGTGTATCAACTCTGTTGCGCCCTACCATGGAGGTCAAGGCGAAGGCGCGTTGCCGTGTTAAAATTTTTTCGCAACTGAAATGAGCTATAAAGTTAAGAGAAAAAAAAGTAAAAAAAACATTAAGAAATTTTTATTAATTTTTTTTATTTGTCTATTTCAACTTAAAATTTATATATTTAGTTTAAAAATTGTCTTTTTCGTACAAATTAATTTTTTTGGCTAAAAATTTAATTATGTTTTTAATATTAAAAAAAATACTATTTTACACAATTTCACACAATAAGACTTCACACACATTTAATTTAACATAAATATATATCGTATCAATAGTATTAAAATTTCTTTAAGTAATGAACTTTACAGTGCATTTCACTTGCCAAAACATTTTAACACGGCTACGAGCTTTCGACTCGACCTCCATGGTAGGGCGAAACAGAGTTGATACACTAACCCATTCTAATTTATCTATTGTAACTTAATGCAGAAGCCGCCGGCTGAGAGTCACAGCGCTCTGAGATCCAGCCCAGCGCTTCTTAAATAAATGACTAAGACAAGAATTTGAGATTAATCTAATAAATTTATACCGAATGATTCACGCCTACCTGGAAATAACCTAATTGTATAATATTATTAACGGTGTAAAGAATTATGGGATACACACGTATTACTGTATAACTCTTTGTGACTTGTTCATAGGAGGATACTGGATATTCCGCGATTTCTTCCTCAGACAATTCCTGAACTTCTCCGCTATTCATGTTTATTTTCACCCGCTTTAGCACCGCAACATCAGGTTTATATATTCCACGAAGAATTGTATTTACGCTTGCTTTTCTTCCCAATATTGCACATACGTCGCCATTGGAGGTTGATAATACAATTTGTTCATCGGCTGGCATGGGATTCAGGACATACTTTCTTGTTCTCAATCGAATGGGTTTATCTGGAGAAAAAACGTATCTTCGGAGTTCAAATTTCTGTCTCCCATTTTTGTGGGGAAAAAGTCGAATAAATGAAAGATCTTCTAAACTATATCCAAGTATGCTTGAAAAAGTTTTCTTGAGAGTGGAAGAATCGGACCTGTCATGAAGCGGTGATTCAGACGGTGGTGGAGACCTGGCAGAACAATGAGGTGTGGCAAGAAATTTTAATTTGTTACATCGTGAGTTGTAAATGGGGTTGTAACTGAAATTTTAATTTTACGTCTTTTTTTTACAAAAGTTTTGTATCCCACGTCCGAAGGAAGGGATACCTTGTTTTAGGGTACCATTCACATTTCCAAGGTTAATTTTTATTGCAGGGAAATATTATCCTGCGATTAGCGTCAGATTCACACTTTTTCTGTGTTTTTTAAAAGTTATAAATTTCTACCCGAAGAAATGCATAATTGATACAGTCATATCATCAAGGTTATCGGGAGTAAAGCAAACGCTTAGCGACAAATAACTTTAGCTTAAAAGCATTTAATAAAATTAAAAATACGTCATTGCATGATTATCGCATTAATTCATAAACTTTAAAACTTTGTATTTGTATTCAAAATTTTTTTAAGTAATTAAAGGAAATAAGACAGTTCTGCCTAATTATAATCGTACATTAACATGTCTCATATCTTTTGCAAAACCCATGAATATCAACAACTAATTAGCACGAATTATGAAAAATTATTTTTGTTTAATAATTTTTGTATGATATCATTAACCATTTTTTTCTTAATGTTTTTACTACACTGCTGTACAGTAATTATACTCATTTAAGATATGCTCTTGAGAGCCTTTATAGCATATCACGAGAGCCTCTAGAGCCTCTTCACAATCCTCCAATCACATCTTTCACACAAAATCCGTAAAAACTTCTCACCACCCGTGATTGCACACTTTCTACCTACCACCGCGGACACATATACTCAAGTCATCTATAAAATTGAAATTAAACAGCAAGTCCTGTCAAAACTACGGTGTCCACAATTTTAGCTACGGCTCTGGTAGAAGTACGGGCTGATAGTGGTTGTTTTAAATTAGAAAGGACGATACAATTTTTGCGTCCGAGATATTATAAAATTAATGCTCTGGTTTATGCATTTGGTGGTTCAGAAACCCGATTACATCTATAGCGATAATGGCCAAAACTTTCAACGACCGGGTAAAGAATTTAAAAAATGGCTTTAGGCACAAGAAAAAGATACGGACTTGCATAATCAGCTCGCTATAGAAGAAACATCGTGGCATTTTATTCCACGCTCTGCACCTTATTTCGGGGGTTCGTGGGAGGCTGAAGTGCAGAGAGTGAAACATCATTTGCGTAGGATCGTAGTTCTGCATAAATTTACATAGCTCTCTTTTCAGCGGATTTTTCTTATTTGACTCCTGTACATATTTAAATAGCAGCTTATCTTACAAGTATGCTAGAGTCTTCGTTAAAGTTTACGCCTAAAAGTATACTGTCACTGTAGGTATTAATACAACGCATTACACAACAATTTAAGCGTAGATGGTCCATTAATCTCTATCGTTTTATTAAGTTTGTCCATGGCAAAGATGGTTTGATTCGTACGGTAAAAATTAAAAATTCGAGTTTCCAATACTATCGTCCGATCACAAAGGTATGTATTTGACCTCTTAAATCGGGTGAATCACAAGAGCTTGATGATAAAAAATCTGGGAGAGCATAATTTTTCTCTTCTTTTTTTAGCTATAAATCTTTAAATTAAAAGCAATTTAATTGTTGCGTTAACACCTTATCTTTATTTTTTTGTTTTTAGTTACCGCTATTAAAAGTTTTAGGTACTATTGTCACTACGATAATCTTTTTTTGCAAGATTTTTTTTGTTGAATTGTTTTTTTATGACTCGCTTGCTGTTAACATAGTCTTGAAACTGTATAACCTATTACACACAACTTGTCCTACGAGGACGATTCTGCTAAACATTTCATGGTCCGTGGTAGACCATCTGATGAGCCTGAAGGAGCACGTAAGGACAGGGATACAATATATATTGATCTCCCTGATTTTGTTTGCCGTGTTGAGAGGACTCCTCCGAATTAATCTGAGTATTGTGGTAAATGTAGTTGTAAGACTTTTCTTAACTATCTAATGCTCAATACCCACAGACTAAAAAATAACCAGCCAATTATATGAATCTCTTAAGACCATTGCTTCAATGTCCATTTTGAACTTCTTTTTAAGTTCTGCGGTCCTCAAAAGCCTCTGGTTCTGCCTTTTGGCAACATCGTTCTACATTTATCTAATCCAAACTACTTGTGGATATCAATGGAAAACTTATTTGTCACGCCGATCACCTACTGTAGTTTCTGGTCAGAACTAAGGTATAGCTTTAGCTCATCTATGTACAGTATACATTATTATTATTATGTATTCTGAAGCCATTAGACATGCTATTTTGTGTTTTGTACATTATCTTCAACGATAAACAGAACCATATTGGCGTCAATAAGTCTCCTCGAAATATATACGTATCCGTTGTAATGCATATTGGCCTCGTTATCGTTGTCTTTTGTCCATTTTTAGGATTTAAAGTAAATATTTATGTGGCATGGAAGGAAACGCTTGCTTGTAGTGGATGGATACTACGTGCAAGTTCTTTTGATGTTTACGTGTTTAAATGTGAATTTTCACAACATCTTTTTTATTCTTGTGTAAGGATGTAACTTTCTTCGCCGCATAAATATATCTTATATGTAAAAATACCTTTAGGACATTTAAAAATTGCTTGAAGACCGACGATTCGTTGAAATTTTTGGAGCTTCAGCTTTCCAGTTACCTGTTCTTTTCGAAATCGCTAAAACCTGAAAGCTGTAATGTTTGACAGCTATATTTCAGGCTTATTGCTAGCTCTTGTCTTCTCTAGTTGGCACAAGGCAGCGTCTACATTGCTTGTGTTCTTTTTCACACAAACACACGACCAATAGTTAGTAATGTCTTTCAATTACTTTGCAGACATAGATATCTAAAATAAACTTCCACGGTGAATCCAAATCCCTTCCAGGGGCAAAGATTGCAGTTTTAGGCCTAGTTCTGCGGCTGAACATTTTCATGGTTGCCACAGCTGCACAATGTACGCGAGTCTACATGCCCATAACGCATTTTGCTTGGTGTTTAAATACATAAGTAAATCATGCTGTTCAGGTGATCTCTTAGTGTACGCAGATCATTTTTGATGCTAAGCTTGAGAAAAGAATGCCTCCTTCTTTATTGTACAGGTCTACTCTCTCGTAAAGTATGATCAAACTTCCTTTCAAGGGGCTGCAGTTAATTTGGGATTTCGCTGTTTGCATCATCGTTCTTAATATACGAATTTGGTTCAAGTGTAACTGGTATTAGATGTTTATTCTCCTCATTTATTCTTGCGGCTAGCTATTGATTATTGAGTAAGA
The DNA here is from genome assembly GCA_010014905.2 of Druon quercuslanigerum. Lineage (NCBI taxonomy): Eukaryota > Metazoa > Arthropoda > Insecta > Hymenoptera > Cynipidae > Druon > Druon quercuslanigerum. The sequence continues at coordinate 7,026 of JAAAKG020214716.1, forward strand.
TGATTCGGTGATGTTCTCTCCTCATATTCTGTTTACTTTTCTCTACCTCTGAAGGATGAGCTGGTGCCGGAATATCAACAGATTAATTAAGGACATTAACGACCGCTGCTTGATCCTGTGACGCTGCTGATACCCTGATATCGCCCACCTTAGCGATAAGACCCCTAAGTGCGACCTTCTTAAAATAAATATTTAAATAAAACGAGGGTCAATACATGTAAGTTTCATATACAGATTTAAAAAGTGTTTTTTGAAAAAGATAAAAAAGCGGTTTAGCGAAATATTTTCATTTCATCATTAATTGATTACTAAAAATATGTAGAATCATGCCCGACTCATACAAACATCTGAAACAGGTGGCTATAGGACCTTAGAAAAATCGCAGGATTATTTACATTAACCAGAACGTTAATCAGAATATTCAAGAAACTATAAAGATGCGAATAAGAAAATCGAACCGATCGATAATTGCGCGATAATTCACTCAGAGCTGAAGGAGCTCGAAGGCTGGACGTCTTCCGCGTCTCTAACTACTTGAACCGTGTGAATATTACTTGGGTTGGTTTAGGATGGGTAAATTCTGGCTTTATAGCTGCTAATGTAAAAGTGAATTAATTAAAACTAAGGTTGATCAGAGTTTTGAAAATAAGGAGAATGAAATTCTACCTTGATAAGCAAAATTGCTGTCAACTTAACTTGTACAAAAAAAAAGAAGGAAATTTAATGAATAGTTCTGATTCACTGAAGATGCGAGGTGACGGTTTATTTTTAACCCATTAACCATTTGGGAGCTTAAAAACTACCCTTTAAACTTGTAGTGAGTCAGAACATGTCTCATGTCGTTAATGGAATAGGTCTTATTGAACTTCTTGATTCTCTGAAAATGCAAAGTGACGGTTTGTCTTTAACCCATTAATCATTTGGGATCTCAGAAACCTACCCTTTAGAACTGAGGTAAATTCGGAAATGTCCAGTGGTGCCTATCCAAGATGACATTCGGTCAAGAATATGGTTTGCTTGTCGAAGTCACGGAGAACTATGGCAGGCCTAGAGTGTGCAACAGAAACAATTTTTGAGAATATAAAGTTCTAGTATAGACGGCACTTCTTATTATCGACAATTTACTTTAGCGGAGGGATATTAAGGTTAAATTGGTAAGAGTGACATCGATGGTAATAAAGCACTCTTAATGCCTCATTGTGCCTTTGGATGTAGGTCGTTCCCGCATGAACTGGAAAACTTGATCGTATGTGTCCTAGATGCTCGGAGTGTGCATGCAACGCCCTGCAGTTATTGTCGGAAATGTCTTGGTTGAAAATGTGGCGAGGGTATGTTAAGGTGGAAAAGATACCATCTGGACATGTCCAAATGAAACCATCCGTACCCTACTTCAATCCCAGTGATATAAGGAAAGCAAGAGTTAGCTCACATGACATTGACTGATCCTCCACATTTGTGTGGAAGATGCGGTGCAACCTCTTATCGAGAAGCTGTTCATAACCTTTTGTTTCTTATATAATTAGCAGTTACCATTTAGAAATCTGCAGAAAATGTCTTCGATGATTTTCCTGAAGCTTAGAAGAATATTTACCTAAATAATAGATAAATTATATTATTATATTCACCAATAGAATTCAGGATAACGGCCAAGCATAAGAGTGGAGTACATACAATCATCATCCTGTCCAAGTAGAGAACAAATCGATTAATGTATAAATTATAAATTTTATTAACAATGTAGCTGATGAATATTCTACTGCTTTATTAGGTGGCACAATCTATGGTATAGTCGTCAGCTTTTAGAGTCAAGACGTCAACTGTGTCCTTCTGAGATATTAGCATCTGATAAGATTCAGTTTAAACTAAAATAATTTAGTTACGTCATCTTTAGCTACAAGCATCGTTACCTAACTTCTATTTCCATGCAATAGCATAGGCCTGTATTTAAAAGTCGTTCCCGAGGTCACCATCTCTTAATTACAAATGCATTTCAAAATTAATTTACAGATGGCAACTTGTGTAATTGTGTAGTGGTTAAAACAATTGACTTGCGTGCTCAGGTGTTATAGGTTCAGCGTACGTGTTATAGTTTTATTTAAATAAGTAGATAAATTTTCAAATCCAGTGAGCAAAATCTTTAACCAAAAAGATTAATTTTGACCAAAAAACAAGGAATTTTCAAGATAATAATTAAATTTTATATACATAATTATATACATAACATTTACTTACTTACTTATAATATCGCTAATATTGCTATAATATAATTATAATATTGCTATTTAATATTTCTTTTTCAAACGTTAATTTAAAACTCGTTATTAATGTCTTTTCCTTTTTTTTAAAGAGTGCACACCAAGACGAGGTCTTTTTAGAATTTCTGTCAGTTACATGCTGCGTGTATTCATTTAAACAAAAATCATAAACAAAACTGGAACATCACAAATGTAACTTGATATTAATAAATTATAATTTTTATATCTTAACAATTTTTCTAAACAATAATTCGATTATCGCAACCTTTTCGTTTTTGCTTTTTCCTGAATCCCTGTTTTCTATCTTTAACTAAATTTAGAATAAAAAAAGAGGAAGTAGCGTAAGTTTATATATAATTATTTTATAGCAACGTAAGTGCATCTCATCTGAGACGTAACATTATAATAGTTGATATTTCTGTAACAAAAAATCTTTATTTTCATAAAAATCAGTCAAGCTCAAACAAAAAAGACGAATTTTAAACAAAATAATTGAATCTTTCGCGAAGGTGCTTTAACAAAAGAGAAATCATAACCACAAAATTATAGTTGTAAATGCAACTTGGGTCATTGTGCCACAAATCTAATTTCTTGTGTCTCTTGTGTCGTTTTTATATAGATTCTTTTGGGGTGGACAATTGTAGTCTGTTAATTTTACTTCGTAACTTGCGTCGCTTTTCGAAAAAATTAATTTTTTAATTTTGAAAGTTTTTTTTTTACAAATAAACTGTAAACTGCGTGTTTCAAAAAAATTATTAATAACAGCAATGTTTGTGTATTTATTTTTTCATAGCTTATGCCGTTTGTCCAAAGTTTTTATTTTTTTTAATGTTGTTTTTTACGGTTAAAAACAAAAACTATGCATCCTATTGAAAATTGATTAATGACAAATTTGTAGAGTTTTTCAGTGCGCGCAAGCGTAGCGATTGGCCCTAAAATAAAATTTTTGAGTTTTCGTTATTTTTTGTATGATGAAAATTTGAAATTTCTACTTTTCGTCAAAATTGAAAAATTTGTCATGATAATCTTCTCGGACTTTAAAAATAAATGTTTTTCTGTTTTTGACTTTTTTTCATCTCATGCATTGTTTGACGTAAAATGTTCGTTTTGGTTTATTTTTTGTATTTTGAAAAGATTAAATTGAAATATTTTGAAAATGTGCTCACATTTCGAATTTTCATCCAAAATAGCTGTTTAATAAACTGTTTCTTTTCTTTAGGCCCGAAAATTCGAGAATTTTCTAGGTCGTATGTTTTTCAATTGGACAGCATTCTTCCAGAAATTTTATTCTATATAAATTTTCAAATTCAATAATATTGTAAACTGCCTAGAATTTTATTATTCTGTAATTTTTAAAATTCGGGATTTTCAGATTTCCGCATTTTGTAATTTCAGCATTTTATAATTTCAGCAAGTTTACAATGTCGGGAATTATTGTACTGAATTTATTGAATAGAAAATAATATAATAATAGAATGAAAATATAATTTAGTCATGGACTTGTATCTCTGGTATTTATTAAAGTAATTATGTTTTGCAAAGTTATAAATGTAAAAAAAGTTTTAGTTGGCAATTTGCTATAATTTAACTGGCTCTTGTTCGAGCTACGTTACCACGAGTGCGCCTCGAGAGGACAACTGACAAATAGTTGACTTTAGAAAATTATAATTAATAATAATTTAAAAAAATTTAATTGCTTAACGAATAAATGTACTTAAAGTAATAGAAATTTTGAGAGCTTAAGTACAAAAAACTTTTGATACCACGATTTGTCTGACCTAAACTTTTTTTTTTTGTTTTGAGATGAAACTCGGATTTGTTTCTGTTTCAAATTTTTTAAAGAATACATTTTTTATTCTTTAATGTATTAGTTAAGCCGCAGGCATCTAAATTTTTATTCTTAGATATTTTCGTCCCATAACAACCAGTTTTTATTGGAACCAATTTTGTTACGTATTTCTTTAAAACTGATGTTACAGAAAACTTCTGTATACTTTTTTAAACAACTTTTCCCCAGCAAATTTCTATTTGCTTACACTTTCTTCGTTAATCAAAACGCTTAAATATTTTTTGGGACGAATTATGCAAGAACTTGCATGTACATTTTTCATATTGTTCTAAATGAAGATTAACATTTTTATCTTTGACTTTCATAAGTATGAATACTATAAGGAATATTTTCTCTGACCTTTATAATGAAATTCTGAAAACTATGTGGATTTATGAACAATGTGATGAGAAAAATGAATTAAAAATTTACTTTTTAGAAAACTCGTTCTTTGCAATTTGTTGAAAAACTAAAAAAGATACGATATTTTTGCAATGCAATTCTCTGAAGTATAATAGTATGAGGTCTTAAATTTTTCAACTTAGATTCTTAGGGGCCAACGGCTAACGTTGTCGCTCTGTAGTGAATGTAGGTCTTGCTTTTTCATTAGGAGTCCTAAGTGTGATATGTGACGCGATCCGAGAAAAGGTACCGGAGCGTCCACGCGTAGATTTTTCAGGAGAAGGGAAAGAAGAAGCGACAAGCTGATTCATGCTTCCGATATTCTTTTATCTCTTTAGCACTCTCAGCCCACTTCCACTACTATAGAGGCTATAGTGCGTGTGTTCGGGTGTCTTCAGCAAACGCATCTATCTGTCTATCTATCTGTCTTACGGACACGCTTCGAGTAACTGTGTGCGAGTGGAGAGAGAAGATTCAAACGCTCTTTGCATCATTGCTAAAAAACGCTTACTAATGAAAAAATATTGCGTAAAATGAAAATCCGATTTTATATTCGTAATGAGCGATGTTTATTCGACCAGAAACAATAATAATCTGAAAAATGATTTTTGGACGCTCCGGTACCTTTTCTCGGATCGCGTCACATATAATTCATGAAAACTCAGCTGGGTCAAACAAACAAAAGGCATAGAAGCTTTAAGAAAAAAATTCTTTTTGTTTTATTTGAGAAAAAATTACAAGGTTATTCCGGGCCATTAATGTGAAAAAATTGAAAAATCTAATCTTTTATAAATTGAATGGTTTAAGTATTCCTGATTAAAAATATAATTATATGCTAACATTTTCTATTCGGTAATTTAACATTAGAAGTAAATTAATATATTTGCAAATATTGAAAATTATATCACTTTAAGCAATTATAAGTTTTTTAATTAAATTAATGTAGAATAAATGTAGAATCCGGATTTCGTCCATCTTAGCGATAAGATCCCTTAGTGCGACTTTCTTTATATAAAGATACTTTGCAACCAATGCCGCCATGAAATGGCGTCCTTTTTCGATGTTAGCTTTATTCTTAATATAAATAAGAATCAAAGATACATTAATCTTTTTGTCACTTACTGTTTATTGTTTTGTTTCACATGATAAAAAGTACTATAAAACAAGGTTCAATACCTATAAGCATCATTTCCAGATTTAAAAAGTGTTTTTTTGAGCAGAAAAAAATCGGCTTAGCGAAATAATTTTGTAATGAGCGATTACACATGTGTGCGTGAGCTAACACACTTTCATCAGGCTCTCGTTTTCAAACCCAGCAAGGCCCTACTCCCACCATACCCCCACCGCCAGCGCAACGGCAGTCACCATGCAGGCCATCCTATAAAACTGACGGTGCGACACTCTGGCGGCAGTCTAGTCGAGGGAGACTGACCGAACGGTTCGGTCAACTCTCTCATTATGAAAACTCACTTGGGCTTTCGCTATGTTTAGGCGCACCTATCATAGCCCAAGCCATCAGGAATCGCAAGGTTTAGGCGCACCTATGCTTGCCATTGCTACAAGCCCTCTCTTCCGATGAGCATTATTAATGCTCAGGCGCACCTGTCATTGCCAATCGAAAAGACGTAGAAATGGCAGTGTTTAGGCGCACCTATCACTCACATTTCGCGCAAAATTCAACTGATAGTCCCATTCCAGTCTTACTTCGGTAACACCTATACCAAAAGGTAACGTGCGATTTTTCATAGCATATAGGAGCACCTATGGCTGTACAAATCCATCCAAACGTTAACGAACGGGAGCACACGTGATTGTCGTTTGCAGTTACCTTGCAGTTCTTTTCCTTCTGCCTTCTTTTCTCTCTGCCTCCCCTTTTCTTTTTCCCTAACTTATACTATTTTCGTATTATTTGCATAAGTTTTTTCGTGGACACGAATACCGACCAAGGACCAAGACATACCTTCCCCGGCATTCACTTCCCCCTTCGCATTTACGGTACCGACCGTAGAGAAGGGACATGACGAACGGGTTTATTTCATTATTTCAAGTCGCCGCTAGAGTCATTTGCGTGTTCATCAATGTAAAGAAATCTTGTTGTGTCATTTTTTTAGGACACCGACAAAAACAAGGTCCCGAGCCAGGTTTCTTTTCGCCTCCGCTTTCAGGGACTGCCAAATGCAGTAAAACCACTCTAAATTAAAGCTAGAGTCACACAACACCTCACAAATACCTCAACAATCAGTGCGAACCCCATTTGTGTTAAATATGTGAGATCCATCAATTTGTATTTAAACAAAACATATCCATATTTAGCAATGTAAAAGTGGTGAGAAAATAAATGACTAACATATTTTTTTATAACGTAAAGATCTGTTCTTATTTGTCTTAAAATACCTAGACCCTGGGCAATTGAAGCATCGAATGCTTAACGAATAAATTTACTTACAGTGATAGAAATTTTGAGATACTAAGTACAAAAAATTTTTAATACCACAAGTCGTCTAACCTAAACGTTTTTTTTGTTTTTAGATAAAGCTCGGATTTGTTTCAGTGTCAAATTTCTGAAGTATACATTTTTTTATTTTTTAATGTATTAGTTACGTTGAAGGCATCTACATTTTCCTTCTGAGATATTTACGTCTCATAAGAAACAGTTTTATTGGAACAAATTTGGTTACATACTTCTTTAAAACTGATATCACAGAAAAATTTTGTACACTTTTTTTAACAACTTCTTCCCAGCAAGTTTCCATTTGCTTAAACTTTCTTCGAAAAGCAAAACGCTCCAATATTTTGTGGGACGAATTATGCAAGAACTTGAAGAAAAAAATTTTATATTGTTATAAATAAAAATTAACATTTGTATATTCGACTGTCGAAATTAAGAACACTTTAAGGAATATTTTCTCTGATCTTTATAAAGAAATTCTGAAAACTATGTGAAGTTGAGAAGAATGTGATTAAAACAATAAATTAAAATTTTACTTTATAAAAAACTCATTTTTTACAAATTAATCAAAAACCAAAAAAAGATGATTTTTTTGTAACAACAAGAAAGATTCGGAATGCAATTCTCTATAGTATTAGATTATTAGAGTATTAGAGTTCAAATTCTTTAACTTAGATTTTTAGCCGCCAACGGTTAACTCTGCCGCTCTAGAATGGATGCAGGTCTTTCTTTTTCATTGGGAGTCCTAAGTGAAATATAATTCATAAAATTGCATTCTGAAAACGAAATAAAAACTCAACTGGGTCAAACAAACGTTCACTTATATTTCTTAAATCATTTATCGGTTGTATTGATACCAATCAATATTTCTCATGAAAAATCTAAAATTCACATTCTGAACCACAATATTTAGTTTTTGACTAAGACTTTTAAGAAATATGGTCTTATTATTAGAATTGCTAATCACAAGATAACCGGGAGTTTCTTCGAATTGAAAGATTTTTTAGGTATTTACTTTTTGTAACGTTTTTATTTTCATCAAACATATTTTTTGTTTTTTATTTGTTTCTATTTACATTTGATAATATGCACGCATAAATTAAAAAAGTTTAAACAGGAAAACTGTTCAAAAACAGTGTTTCCGTTTAATCGAGAAAAAAATTCCTCAGTCTTTCCGGGCCATTAAAACTAAACAAATTTTTAAATCTAATCTTTTATAAATTGAATAGCTTAAGTATTTCTGGTTAAAATATAAATCTATGCTAACAAGCATAAGAAGTTTGTAATTAAACTTATATTTGTGATATTTTATGTAACTTTATATATTTTTGTTAAAAAATGTGTAAAATTTAAACAAATGTAATTGTTAATGTCAAAAATTATTTATGAACTTCAATTTGAGGCGCGCGTTCTCAAAAATTGAATAACCCTGTGATAATGTTGTGGTTTACACACGGAACACTCTGTAATGTTGTGAGATTACTTCCCTGTAGGCTACTGGACATTCCGCAGTTTCTTCTGATGTCAATCCTTCAACCGCGCCGGTATTCATGTTTACTTTCACCCTTTCGTTGATCCCAAAAAGAGGGGTAAATATTGGGCGAAGATTGGGTGTTCTTTTTGACGATTTTCCTAATATTGCACAGATGTCGCCATTGGACGCAGATAATACAATTTGTTCTCCAGTTGGCAGGGGATTGAGGAGACGAGTTCTTGTTACAAATCCAAGTGGCATTTCTGGAGAAAAAACGAATCTTCGGAGTTCGAATATACGATTTGGGTATTTGTATGGACTAAGTCGAATAAATGCAAGATCTTCAAATCTATATCCAAGTACTTTTCGAAAAGTTTTCCTGAGAGTAGGAGATCTCGACCTGTCACGAACAGGTGGATTGGAAGGTGATAGAGACCTGGCAAAAAGTCGAGGCGTGGCAAGAGAATGAGTCGTGTCTGCACAATGTGTGCCAGAAGTAGAGGAAGAAGATTCACAGCGATTACCACGAGCTTCAGGATCACTATGAGGTAAAATCGTGGACTGTGAACTTATTCCTGAAAAAAGAAATACAGAATAAAATTTTCGTTGTAAGTACCGACACAATCGTATACTGTTACATAATGGGTTGTAAATGAGGTTAAAATTGAGGGGCCCAATTCAATAAATGCCTATAATTTCATTTGATTCAGCGTCTTTAGAAAAAAAAATTAAAAAAATATATTGACAATTAAAATTTTCTCTTATATCAAGAATGTTTCGAATCGTTCAGAAATAAATTTAAACTGTTTGGTTTGTTACACGAGAGCTTGCATGAGAAAAATTCATGGACATGTATGAAGCTAATGTAGTATGCTGCAAATAATTGACAAAAAGAGTATCAGTTGAGTGAATAACGCCCGAAAAAAAGACTTTGGAAACTAGTAGGCTAGAGTTGGGAAACCAAACTGACGACTTTGTCAGGCTCTGCATGCGGGAAAATGCTTTAGGGATTGATTAGCAACCTGGGTGGGATCAGGGCTTAAAAAGATCTGAAGGTACCGCGGCCTAATTGGCTTCTAAATTAAATATGTATGGAGTCTAATTGTGAATGAAACATGCGGGTTTCTTTATTTATGATTTACAGATAATTATAACCATTTGCATGTTTTTTTATAGTCACCTAATCTTTATTGTAGAAAATTCTTTTTTTTTTAATTTTTTTTTTTGAAACTGATTTCTTTGAATAAATTTGACACTATTTTATTTTTTGTTGCTTATTTGTCTCTTTTAGTTCAAAATTCATTTATTCAGTTTAAAGATGGTTATTTGTAGTAAAAAATTAATTTTTTTGTTGACAATTTAGTTATTTTTTTAAATTAAAAAAGTACTATATTTTTTTGGAAAATTTAAATTGTTTAGCTGACAATTCATGTTTTTTGTTGAAAATTGGTCTATTTGGTTTAAAATGTGACTTTCTAGTTTAATAATTTAGTTTCTTATTCAAAACGTTAAAATAATCTATTTTTGTTTGAAATATTAGCTTTTGTTATTTAAAAATCGATTTTTTTCAGAAAATCCATTTTTGCTTATACAAAAAGTCCATTTCAACCAAAAAAATTAATGGTTTGCCAAAAATGGCAAATTTGGAAGCAAATAGATGAATTTTAAATTAAAAGAGATGAATAAACGGAAAAAAATAAAATAGTTTCAAATTTAGTAAAAGAGGTAAGTGACTGAGAAAATCAAATAAATTTTTAAGGAAATATTGGAATTTTCGTCTTACAATGGACGTCTTGGATAAATGACTCATAGAAGAATTTAAGATCAATCTAATAAACCTATACCGCCTTTAAAAAAATCAATTCCCTGCACACCGAATGATTTACGCCTACCCGAAAATGGCTTAATGGTATAATATTATTAACGGTGTAAAGAATTATGGGATACACACGTAGTACTGCATAACTCTTTGCGACTTGTTCTTGGGAGGATACTGGACATTCCGCGATTTCTTCTGCGGTCAATTCCTCAACCACGCCGCTATTCATGTTTATTTTCACCCGCTTCGGCAGCATAACATCAGGTGTATATATTCCACGAAGAATCGTGTTTATGCTTCCTTTTCTTGCCAATATTGCACACACGTCGCCATTGGAGGTTGATAATACAATTTGTTCATCGGCTGGTATGGGATTCAGGACATACTTTCTTGTTCTCAATCGAATGGGTTTATCTGGAGGAAAAACGTATCTTCGGAGTTCAAATTTCCGTCTCCCATTTTTGTGGGGCAAAAGTCGAATAAATGGAAGATCTTCTAAACTATATCCAAGTATGCTTGGAAAAGTTTTCTTGAGAGTGGAAGAATCGGACCTGTCATGAAGAGGTGATTCAGACGGTGGTGAAGAACTGACAGAATGATGAGGTGTGGCAAGAGAGTGATTCGTATGAACACCATGATTAGGGTGATCATCAGGCAAAATCTTGGACTCTGATGATAATTCTAAAACATAAAATACAGAAATATATTTTTCTTTGAGTGTCCACAATTTTTTTATTGTTACATCACGAGTTTAAAGGAGGTTGTAACTAAAGGGGCTAAATTCTATAAACCTCTATAATTTTGTCTTGTTAATATCGTACCATTAACATTTCCAAGGTAAATAGTTTAATTTTTGTTGCAACCTACGATTAGCGTCAGATGCACGCTATTTTGTTCTTTTCAAAGTTATAAATTTCTTTCTAAAAAAATGCATAATTGATATAATGGTATCATCGAGATTATGGCGAGTCAGGCGAATGCTTAGCGACAAAAAACGCAAGATTATCGCATTAATTCAAACATTCTATAGTTTTTTATTTCTATTAAAAAATGTTTTAAATAAATGAAAGATGACAAGACAGTTCTGCTTAATTATAATTGTACATTTACTTGTCATATATTTTTTGCAAACACATATACTTCCTGAAGGTAATTATACTCATTTAAGACATACTCACGATAGCCATCATAGTATCTTACGAGAGCCTCTAGAGCCTCTTATGGGGTTCTCAAGACACGTCTTATGAGGGCCTCTAGAATCTCTTGTGAGGGCCTATCGAGCCTTCTATGAGGGGCTCCAGGGTATCTTACGAAAACGAATTTGCAAAATTCATTGTAGGCTTGCAACCTCACATTCTAATCACATTTTCCACACAAACTTCGTGAAAACTTCTCACCACCCGTTACTGTACACTTTCTAACTACCGACACTGTTTATTTGTTCAGTTTTTCTGTAGTTTCTAGAAATTGAATTAAAAATTTGAAACTTTGAAAATTTGAACAGCAAAAATTAAAAGTTGATAATTTTGAAAGAAAGAATTTTCCTGAAAGTTGCAAATTATTTGTTAGCTGTTGTTCTTGACGGAAATCAATATAAATTGTCTTTATCTTATTTTTTATATAATGATCCACAGAAATACAGGCATATTAGAAATTCCACAACAGAACCAAAGTTGTTATGATTGTTTAATGTCAGGGCCAAGCCATATTCCTGTCTTGGTAAACGAAAATGTGCCAAATCTCAGCGAAAACACAACATGCTACCGCATTATGAAACGCGGGATTAAACTGATCCTGCAAGTCCTGACTGGCGGATTGATGATTTTCGAGTCTCTAAATATAGAGTACTGTTCAATCAGTGATCTGAGTTTTTTCACATCAGAAAAAACGGTAAAATTTTTGTGTTTGAGATATGATAAGATTCATACTCTGGTTTATGGATTAGGTAGTTTAATAACCGGTTCACAAGCATAGCGACAATGGTAAAAACTTTCAAGGTGCGGATAATGGATTTAAAAAATGGCTGTTAGGCAGAAAAAGATAATGACTTGCATAATCAGCTCGCTATTGAAGGAAAATCAAAGTATTTCATTCCACACTCTGGGTTTGGCAGAGGCTTAGGGGAAGAGAGTAAAACATCATTTGAGTAGGATCGTAGGTCTGCACAAATTTACTTATGAAGAGTTTTCAACTCTAGTCACGCTAAGCGATTCTGCGCTTAATTTGCGTCCCATAGCTCTTCTTTCAGAGGATTTTTCTTATTTAAATCCTGGACATATTTAAATAGGAGCTCTTCTTACAAGTGTGCTAGAGCCTTCGCTGAAGTTTACGTCTGAAAGTATACTGTTACTATGGGAATGAATACAACGCATTTCACAAAAATTTTCGCGTAGATGCTCCATTGATTATCTTTATTAATTGCAGAAAAGACATAAGTAGTTCAAAGAAAATTCCAACATAAATGTAGGAGACATGGTTTTATTGTGACAGGATATCTCCATCCTGCCAACTGGATTCTTGGTCGTTTTACTAAGTTTTACCACGGCAAAGATGGTTTGATTCGTACGATAAAAGCTAAAACTTTGAGTTCCGAATATGATCGTCCGATCACCAAAGTATGTCTTTTACCACTTGAATCGGGTGAATCACAAGAGCTTGATGATAAAAAATCTGGGAGAGCATAATTTTTCTCTTCTTTTTTTAGCTATAAATCTTTAAATTAAAAGCAATTTAATTGTTGTGTTAACACCTTATCTTTATTTTTTTGTTTTAGTTATCGCTATTAAAAGTTTTAGGTAATATTGTCACAACGATAATCTTTTTTTTGCAAAATTTTTCTGTTGAATTATTTTTTCATTGAAGGCGGCAAAAACTCTTTTCCGAAATTATTTTACTAGCAGAAGTTTCTTTTGACAAGGCGAGAGGCGTGTTCACGTGTTCAATATAATTGTATACATTCTAAAAGTGCTAAATTATACCAGCACAGTCTCATGCGTGAATATTGAGAGTTTGTTAACGATAATGTGAGATTGAACGCTGCCGTCGTAGAAAACACTCGGGTTTCCCGAATCTTCAAAGGTCAAAAATATCATAGACGCGAAATCTACTAGAAATGATACTATATAAAGTATCTACTATGTTTTCTTAAAAAAACTTCAGACGTATTGACTTAACCTGATCCCCAAATATAATTGATTTTGCGTTCGTAATATTAAATTAAACCAAAACGTCTATAATGAACCAAAAACTGCACCTAATCAGCATAAGTTAACAACATCTTGATGTAACGCCTGTTTTCGATCGTTTCTGGTGCTGACAACATAGAATACTAATAACAAGCGTGCAGAAAGTGCCAGTTCTCACGTCAATTGGTACGTGATAAATTATTCCCCGACCTTAAAATTACTATATTTCTGATTTACCTGAAGCTGAAAAGGATGTTTACCTAATTAATAGATAAATTATATTATTATGTTCACCAATAGAATTCAGGATAACGGCCAAGCATAAGAGGACTGCACATAAAATTCTCATATTTTGTAATTAGTCGACAAACTGCCTAATCTATTAATTAAAAATTTAATTAACAATGTAGCTGATGAATATTCGACTGTTTCATTAGGTTATAGAATCTATACTATAGTCCTTATCTTTCATATTAAACCCGTCAACTTTGTCCTTCTGAGCTATTTACGTCTGATAAGAGTCAGTTTAAGCAAATATAATTTGGTTAAGTTCCCTTTCAACGATATCACCGTTATCTCAATTTAATTTTCAGTTAATGTGACAGAAACTCCTGAAAATATTTCTTTAAAACAAAGTATGAATTTTATTATTGGATGTTGTTACAATTAGAGTTAAAAGGATGTGTACGGCTAATCACTTAACTTTTAGGTATAGCATAATAGAAATATGCTGAAATTTTAACTTATATGGTTTAATTAATTTTTGTATACTTATATACACCAGATTGTAAGGATCTCAAATGTTTCGAGACTTTTAAAAAGACGATAAGGAGTACGAGAAATTATTATATGTTTTTAATTAATAATAATAATGATTTCTTATTATTCTACGAGATTTTATAGTAATTTTAAGGAATTCACAATGCTTTACAATATTTCATACAATTTCAATATTTCAATGGAATTTAAAAATATATCCATGCGATCAACGAGCTTTCAAACAAATTTGTTTAGATTCTTATTGATTTCAGGAGGTTCAATGCAAATATTTTAGAATCTCATAAAAATATGTACTAGATTTGAATGAAGTAACATGTTACTGGACGCTAAGACATTTCTGTTAAGCCAAAGAAATGTCTTTGTTTTAAGGAAATAGTTAACGTAAAGGCTTGAAAGCAATTATTATCTTCTAGACCATTTTTAATGATTAGATTTTGAAGAAGATCTAATGATTTTATAAATCTGATATACATATACAATAAAACTAGGTTGTCATCAGACTTTACAAAATATAAAACTGAATTCTAGTTATAGTCCCAAAATGATCGGAGCTTTACAACGTAAAAGGATATTATTATAAACATATTACTAGCAATAAGATGTGTTTTTAATATGATTTATGCTTATTCTGCTAGGGGAATGCTAGAGGGGTGAATGTCCTCAAGTTAAAAGAAATACGAGAAACTATGCATATAAGGAAACTAGAAATTCTATGTGTACCTGAAACAAAGAAAAAGAGATGAGAAAGTAGGGATATAGAACACGGATCGTTGAAAGGCAGTTTTTAAATATGGTCAGGAGTAGATAGTGAAACATATCGTAGGCAAGGAGTAGGTCTCATTCTGAATAAAAGAGCCAAACAGCATCTCGGAGATCATAGTTTCGTATCTCCTAGATTGCTGTGGGCCAGAATGAAAATAGGAATCAGAAGATTATTTATCATAGCATGTTACGCGCCAGTTGACAGTGATCCCAGAGAAGTAAAAGACGCCTT
>JAAAKG020214727.1:1850-22208 GCA_010014905.2 Druon quercuslanigerum
CAAGAGCGGATGGAGCCTCGGGCGCGGCGCGGCGGGGGGGGGGGGGGGGGGGGGGGGGGGGGGGGGGGCTAGATATGCTGTTAAATATTATGCCGATACCTTTGATAAACCAAGGGGATTTTAGACTATTATGAATATTGCCATCGAGAGTTTCAACATTTTTCAGATTTACGTTTGTGAATACAGAAACCGAGGCACAGATACATAAACCTGCTCGTCAGAATTATGTTGTTTATAAGGTTGAAGCACCCATCCAGAAACTGCATTGCTATGAATAGAATGTAGAATTCCAGAAAAAGGATAGGTGATATTTCGAATTTAAACATTAACAACATTTGGTGATGACGATATCTTCTAGGCCCTTCCAAGGCTGCATCTAGTTTTGTGAAAAATTGAGACTAATGATCGTCGTTTAAACTAAAAAAATATTTTATGGTAGGTAGATAAGCAGAAGTTACTCGAGCTGATGATTTCATTACTGAAGCTGTTGCTGACATTTCAAAGTTTTAACGTATCTTATCATATATTTATTTTTTTCCTAAATAAATCGAATCATTACTTGAAATACCACGGAAAGTTCCACACGGATTTCCAAGTTGTTTGTATAGAATGGTTTCCGTCTTCTGCACATTGTAAAACCAGTAAAAGCCTTCAGAATGAATAAGACATGTTACAAAAATAAACAGGTTACCCAAAACTCAACGCTGTCGTCAATATTATGTGTTGTGTGCTATTTTAAATTTAGGGATTACAAGACACTTAGATTATGTTAGACTTACTTGTAAAATTAAGAAAAAGTACCCAGGTTAAGAGTGGAGTGATGATATTCATTTTGTTCTAGATGAAGGAGATGATACTAAAATGAAAATTCGTTTTTAAAGAATTTCCTGAACGGCAACTAGAAAATTGTTGCATTATATTCATTTATACATGATCCATTATCAGATAACACATTTTTATCTTTGATTTACAATAAAAGCAGCATTTATTTTCACTCACACTGTAAGAATTTAGAGTGCCTAATAAATCTTAGACTATTTTGCTTCCTAATCCCATTTGCCTTAAAGTCTCTTTTATATTCTTTTTTGACATCAAGAATTATAATACTTTGCTAGTTTATATATTATTTATAACATCAAAGACCGACACTGTTTATTTAAATTCTTAGGATTTCGCATGTCTGAGAAATTTATTATAGGATTTAATTTTTTTTTTAATAATTAAGTTTTTATGTTCGCAACAACTTTTAGGGTCATGAGTGACTGTTTTATAGGGTTACTTATAAAATGTAGGGTATCTGTAAGGAACTATATCAAGGGACAGCAGTAAAGCCTTCTCTAAACACATCCAGCCTCGCGCTATGCTTCGGGAATCGAACCAAGTAGCTACCAAGCCTGCATTGTCGGAACATGAGACAACCATAATACTATATGAGCGACAATCATTTCATGATATCTACATATAATATTTACACTTAAAAATGCATAGTAACAAAAAAGCTGAATCGTTAAATACGGGAATGCTAACAAACACGGACCGATGTATAAGAATAAGTAAGATCGTATTCGTTTCGCGGGTAGTACAATACTATCCTCTACTGAGAAGCAGACAAGGGTAGAGCTAGGTTTCAATGTTGCCAGGGACAAAATATAGATAGAATTAAAAATTAGGAAAATTAATAACTTCGACATTTTCTTCCATTTGATAATTCATTAAACAGTAAAAATCGTAGATCGAAACGCTTTTTTGAAAACCTGCTTCAATAGTCCTTTGTCACGATCAGTTCTCAATATCTGCTCTTAAATTTTCTCTAACTCGGTCTGCCTGATGAATAATTTTAGAAGATATTTTAAGATTGGGCATTTATTTCGTTCGTTAATGTATAAAGCATAAACGGAAATCTGAAGGAATGTCGATTCCAAAGTAGAAGGACTCAATACCACCATTATCATTCAATCAAACATATTGTACGAATTCCTCATTGAGTACATAAAACTTCCATTTTAATTCTGTGGACAGAAACAGGACTTAAACTATGGTCTAAACATGAACGAAAGATCAAGAGACCATGTCAAATCTTTATGTGTATCTCCCAGATTGTTGTTTGTTATAATAAAAGAGGGGATCGGAAGAATATAATAGCTTTTTACGCCACAGTTGGTTGTTTAAGTACTGGAGTAAAAGATAAATTTTACAATGTATGGTATAATATTAGAAATATACTTGCGTCACTAGGGAAAGAATCATTCTACACGAAGGAGCGAATGGCTAAGTTACTGTGCAACGTGTCTGTAATGGCAGGGTAGCAGGTCATTCCGGAGAACTAAAGACTTAGCAGAAGGGGCACAAACTGGTTAGCTTAAGCTTAGTAATAGTTTGATTATTACAAATACTTGGTTCATGCATGAAATGATAACGTGTATACTTGGTGCAGAGCGAAAAGCCACTGTATGAATCAAGAGTTATGCAAGGCTCTGAATTATGTACATGAAACCAACCTCTCAGTTTCAAAAATGAACCTTGGTCAAGGATGCAGGAGAAAGAGGACTAAAAAAACGAAGCAGACGTGAAACAAAATAAAGAAGTCACACATTACAGAAATGCGAACATAATTTTTGAATAAGATCAACAAAGGCCTGGATAGGAGGATTTAGGAGACGCTAAGACTTAATAACAGGCATAACAGAAGAAAAGTTCTGGGTAGTCCAATGCGGATTTATGCCAGGAAAATCTAATCTGTATCAGATATTTAGCTTGAGCTAAATCACAAAAAAGTCTGAAAGTAAACATAACAGTTTTCTGTGCCTGATTTAGTTTTGAGAGAGGCTTCAAGAAGGTAAATAGAATTAAAATGTCAGACTTTTAAGTTTCTCAATGAGTATTGAGTCAGTGGTTCCCTCCTAGAAGTAATAAGAACAATCTATACAGACAGTAAAGAAAGCGTACGCCTAATTGTGAAACTAAGTGATTAGCCTAATATTAGGGAGAAGGTTTCATGGAAAAATTTATAAGTATGAATTTATGAGTCGAGGAAGGTATTGCGGTCGGGTTTGTAAACTTGCATGAATTAGCGTTTGCAGATGATAAGATTGATGCGCAAAAACTAGCTCATCATTTGCAGAGGATGTGGACTGGAATAAATGCTAGCATGAAGATCATGGGTCATAAGATTATAAAAAATTAAAAAACAAAAGTTATTTAAGTTTATAGATAGGATAAAAAAACGCTATTCAACATTACCTTAGATTAACTTGTGCTGTACGGTACAGAGACCTGGACATGCTAAGAAAAGGATAGAGCTAAAGGTACCGTGGTTGGGAAGAAATTTCTGCCGAATCTATGTGGGAAAACAGAAATGAGTGGTGAAAATGTGACAAAGAGGCATTACTGATACAAGATATAAAGAAAAAAGGCGACAGTACTTGATTATTGGCTAAAGTCGCGAGCTTTCATTATCGGTAGTGTGTTTCTTAATCCTAGACTTTTAGAAAAATCGTGAATGTTACTGAATGTTTGAAATTAATTTGTCATTTTTAACGATCTGAGCATCTCAATTTTTCCAACGTACAGGTTGAACATAACAGAATTGTCTATGCTGAAAAAGAATTATTTATTATTTTGGGAACTTCTAGATTTTTTCTTCATTTTTAGGTCTCCATCAAAAATTAAGCCTAGAAAAGAAATGCGATATATGAGTATAACTACTATTGTGATCATAAAAATTTTATTACTTCAAATTCTATCACAATGATTTTCTCTATTTATTATTTATACGTTCGAGTTTGCCTGGTTTCCATATATCTAAAAGGAGCTTTCTGTTCCTAAATTCAGACTTTCTACTCTGTTTGGATTTTACCATTTCAATATACATATATGGAAGTAGATTATAACATCTTTACCAAGAGAAGGTGACATTTAATTTAAAAAGGTATACAAAAGAATTGCATGTCTCCCTTGCATCCATCAACTCGGCAATCTCGTCTTATTTTTGAGAAGCAGCCATATATCACCTTTAGGAAGTCAAACTCAATACTAAATCATACCGGAAACAAATCGAATCTTTCTTACTCGGAAAATAATAGGTACGCGCTAATTTCATTCCCTAAAACATAATTAATAATCTTTCTTAGATTGTTTTTAGTAAAATCAATGTAGTTTGTAAACATATATTTATTATTCATCTAAACCTTAACACAACTGCGTTGTATGAAACTATAATTATTATACACATACCGAAAATAATAACTACCTTATATTATTATTATTTTCATTTTTAACCCATTAATTATACTGTTCCTATTTTTACCTAACTCTGCATTTAATATATTTACCCAAGGGACAGTATCTTAGGGCTTCAATAAAATGAAAACGCTAAACAAAATTTCTGGTTAAAAATTTTTACATAGTCACACACAAAATAATAGCAGAAATACTTTAATGATATTAGTATTAAACTTGATAAGGAAATAAAGCAATTTCAAAATTTAAAATACGGGTAGCCCGTATATAAACACAATTTACTGTCACCTAATATTGAAAACTATTTCTTTTGTAATATAATCTGACTATCTTTAATCCACTTTTCATATACAAATTTGTAATTTTTATATTTCTTAATTTCCACTTTTATGAACGAACCCATTCAGGACAAATTTCGTTGATGGACAAATAACGTAACACACCCGCCAAAACGCTTGTATTATCTGGCATTCGCACAAAAATGACTGGGGTTCCAGGAACTAATACTTCCCAAGAAGGGGGTCGAAGAGGTGCTGTTGCAATCATATTGGAACATCTGATAAAACAGCGGGATTCTAGACTATTAGGAATGTTGACATCGAGAGCTTCAAGAGTTGCAGTTTTATGTTTAAGGTAAGCAGCACGAGGAACGGATACATATACTTGCTCTGAAGAATTATGTTGTAGGTTTAGTTGATAGACCCAGAGGGGAATTGCATTATCCAAAATAGAATATAGGGTTCCAGAAAGAGGATGGCTCATATTTCGAATTTGTACATAAACACGGCATTCTCCTCGAAGAGAAAAAGTTTTGGTTTCCGAAACATTTTTCTGAGTTCGTTTTAGGGCAGCACCTATTTTGACAAAAAATATCATGATTAATGAATTTTGTTTAAACTAAAAAATTAATTAGTACACAGAAAAATGCAAATAGTCAACAATACGCCGATTCATTATTGTTTTGAGTTGTAACACAAATGAGACACCAGAGCATGAGACACTGCTAAAGGTTGGTAACTTCCCAGTATACAATACCAACCACATATGACTCTCGGTTTCAGCTCTGTCCCTGCCTTTCCCCTCTATTAACCAAACTTTGGTGGAACTGACGTTATAACTAGACTCTTCACCTTATGGACACTCTTAAGTATCAACGCTGTTGTCTGTGATGGAGGGGAGGTGGTACCCTACCTGGCGCATCCCTGGATGACGGATAGGGGAATGTTCGCCTGAACACAGAGGGTAGGGCAGAAATAAAGTAGTTCCTGCGGACGAAACACCCTTAGAACCCCAAGTCAAGACGTGAACAACCGTGCCGGACTCAGTGGCACCAGGGAGTGGTGTCTCGAACTGTGTCTCTAGGATACCAGGTCGCCTCACAGAATATAAAGAGCTTACACCCGCATTCGGGCCTCTGTGGGCTGTACTTGCACTTCCCTAGCTACTCGTGAGAATACAATAAAGAAAACTCTAGATAAACTGAACCAGAGCATTTGCGAGGAGATGGGAGGTCCACTGGAAGTAGCTGGTGAACCTGACGAAAGTCAAAAGTCGAAGGGTATAACTGACTTAGCCAGGATGAGTGAAAGCCTGAAGGAGACATCAGAGTTCGTAACAAAGTTAAAATCTGTCATACGAGAGGTGAAGTATATTGGACGCCTTGCAACGAAAAGAGCAAAGGAAACGATGGCAAAGTCTAGGGCAAATATAAACCAAAGCTGTATTCAGACAGAAGCCATTGAGGAAACTGCTACTCCCCAACACCGTAGTTCTGGTGGCTCGGATCCCACCTTAATCTGCAGTTCCCCCATCCTGCACTTGTCTGCTACACTTTCCGTGAATAATAAGGTACAAATTAATATTTTCCCAATATGTCGAATTAGGCGCCCTGCACTTATGAGATCACTTGATTGTATTCCGGAAAGGCATCCATGGCTGATAATATATGTATACTGGGACAACCTCATGCAGAATATTGAACAATGATAAAAATCCAACTGCAGAAAACTCCTTCCGGATAATAGGCTGTAACTCTTTTAAAAATTAAAGCTTAATTTAGTAAATATATTAAGCTGTGACGAGTCGTCTGAAATAATTGGCTGAACTGAAAGAAGGAAAAAAAAATTTATCCCAAAATTTTGCGACAATCAGTCAAACTTGCTAAAAATATTTGACAAATTTCAAAGCAGATACTATCATTATGTTACACTCACTTGTAAAATTAGGAAAGACCATGCAGATAAATAGTAGAATGCTGATATTCATTGTCTTCCAGACGGAGGCAACGGTAGATAAATGAAAATCAGTTTTAAAACAATTTCCTGATGTTTAACTAGTCATTTATTTGCTTATATTCATTGCTATATTAACCACACTCTGATAACATAGCTTGATATTTTATTTAAAGTAATAGCTGCAATGCAAATTATTTCGTAATTCTATGTACCCAAAAGTATCTTTCATCTTTTTTTCCACAAAAAAAATAATATTTATGTGCCCGATTCATATATTCTTTATAACTGAAATCAAACACAAAGGCTTTTTATTTAACATTTTACAATTCTTCACATCGGACAGATTTATGATCCATAGAACATGTCGTTCGAATAGGCACACTTTTTTTAATTTCTTTAGTTTCCTGCTTTTTTCTTTTAAAAAACTTCTTCTTCTGCTAAGGATTAATATTTTACAACCTTAGAAATTTTGCTGTTTTGCAATAGGTTCTTTGCAAAATACAAATTCAGAATTGACTGATCAAATGAACTTACCTGTACCCGCGTACTCTACTAGAACCTCTTACACAATGCTAGAGGGAACTTACATTATTTAAAATTTCTTAAAATCGCAACAACTAGGGTTACTTTAAACAAACACTATATTATCACCAGAGTAGTTACTATCGTTCAGTATGGATGGCACTCCACAATCTGTGGAAATAAAAATCAAAACTATCTGAAATATATCTTCTGAGAATACTTTCTCATCCTCGAGATCATAATGTAGATGTTCAAAGTTTATTGTGATTTGTCAAATAAACATTTATTAATGCAGAAAACATAGTATGAACACAAAAGGAAACTTGGGTAAATTTATGTTACAAGTTCCTACATTATTATAGCCGTAGCAAACGTATCGCTGTTACCTACGGGCCCACTATAAACATGCGCAAATGCGGTTGATTTCTGGGAGGACCCTGCTGTTTAGTGAATTGTATCGATGTTAATTCCAGCTCGGCTCGCAGCTAATGTGGAGGTCTCAGGAGCAACGTGACGCTCATCACTAGCTCGACGTAAACTAAGGTGTCGGTTTTCAACAAATGCTTTGGCTATGTCTATCTGCATCTCCTTAGATCCTGCAGATTTTGGCCGACCAGTTCTCTGAAAGTCTTTGATAGATCCATAATTCAGAAAGCGCCTTACAGTTCATTCAATTGTTGATTTTGAGACAGGATTTAACCCTTCTTGATTACGAAAAGTGCGATTAAAAAGCAAACGAACTTGATCATAAGATCGAACTCGTTCTCCCTCTCTCGTTCCGAAAGTTTAGCTTGGGCCATAATAATTTTTTAGTGAAAGATAGTAAGTATGTACTCGTAATACGTAAATTTAGTTTCGATTCGTAATATTGGTATGGAAAAACGGCATAGGACTTATGGTATCGCCTTAGGTATTTAATTAGGTATCAAAAAACGGTTTAGAACTGTATAACTCTTTGGGGAGAAACAGAACTCTCACCAGAACACCTGGAACTTTTAATTACAAATTTCCTTATAATTTTACAATATTTAGAACGCTGTAACCAAGATTAATACAGAGCTCACCGATGAATTTCTCGTTGAAATTTACTTCAGGACTCGGGTACGTACCTAAACGTAGAATTTGCCGCTGTATCGATTGCAGATGTAAGAGGGGGTTTCCATTTAAAAAAACAAAGTTGACCTTCAAAAAGACATGAAGGTCAACTTTAAGGTCAAAATAAATGTCACCATTGAATTCCTCGTTTAAATCTACTTCAGGAATGACCTTAACTTTTTTGAAAAATATTTTACTTGAGGAAATATCCAATCGCCCGAGACTTTTTTAACACCCTGTATATCCACTCCGCATTTGTAACCCATCTAGCCGCATGACATGACGTTTATACCTCACCATTCAAGTTCTATTTCAACATCTGAAGTTATTCTCATGATCTTATAGTAATTACCCATATTTTCAATAGCTAAAAACTTTTTACGTTCCATGGATTTGGTTTAAAGGCGACTGTACTTTACCGCTAGACAGTTTGCTACTAAAATCCCCCAAAAATATTGTGCAAAATCTCAAATTATGCATTCGGATTTTGATGAATATATGAATATATGAATGTATCCATTCAAAAATTAAGCTGTCGCTAGTGAATTCTTTCTAATCATCAGTAAAGAGTTTTAACCTGGCAGCCGTTTCACATACAGTTAATGTCGACGGCGGTTCGTTTGCGAATACCAAAGCCGATTTTTTCCGCCCTGATGAAAGGAGTTGCATATCTTCTTTGGCAGGTCCTGAAGAAACCGTCAGACGTTCAGACTGTAAACCCCATTTAGGCCAAAGGGCTGGCCAATGAGATTTCAGGTGACTTCCGGACTTACGAAAGACCCTTTGACGGTCATTAGGAATCTCTGAATTCTATTTCGTAATTCCTTGGTTAGTCCCAGTTCGTCTCAGTAAATTTCAGTGCGTCACGAGAACTCTCGCCCCATCCGGCTGTTGCGGCGAAATCCCTGTCGGGAAGCTTCGTCACTCTGTCGTGAACACTCAAGAGATCTGTTTTTGGGTACCAAGCGATTAACTTTTAGAGGGAGTCTCGTGGGACGTCTCCAGAAATCTGCAGTTAGTCAGAGAGAGCTCTCTACGAAGTCTTCGTTATTTCAGTGGCAGACATTGTTAATCTGACTTTCTTATTTTTGAGTGGCCAGCCCCTCGGTTTAGGCTTTTTTGCAGGAATATTGGGTGAAGATGACTTGGAGACATCCTTGGAGTGCTTCCACATAGCCTGATCCGCTTTCAAACGATCAGGGAAATTCTCAACATACAGAAAATTCTCCACTGGTAAATACAGAGACATATTTTTGACGATTCTGTCTAGGTTAGAAGTGATAAACGCTCGTCTAGTTGCAGAAGTATTGTAAAAAATGTCTGCTAATCAGTGACCTGCTTAGCTTACGTTATCAACAAGAGAGATATTTTATTCATTTTTAGACTTTAAACAAGTTGCCAGCGGAGAACCAAATGCCCAAAAGGTAGCATAGAGCTTCTGAAATTTATCTTTCTTGACTGTAGCTTCGGTCATCGTTCTCTTTGTTCCAGGGCTAATAGCAGGATGTTTAACATTAGTGAAATTTTTAGGCTGGGGATATTTCTGCAACAATTCCTTTTTTTTTTTATTTTTTATATCGGACCTTAAGTACGGTTCCTTGAGCGGGATGGCCGACTGATCTAAATGACAAAAAAATAATTTGATTATAAGAGGATTCGTCGTGCCTCGCAGACAGGAGTCAAATCAATTAGACCCAAGAAAAAACATTCTGCGAATAAATATCTACCGACCATAATGCCACGTATCTCTCGGATAGCGTTCACGATTATCTAGAAGATAATGATATAAATCGACGCTTGGCTAGCGACGGATGCCATGACGTGAGGGAGAACGCTTGGCTTAACGCTTGCGTTTACCATTTCTGTTTCTAAGTGTTTAATTTTTCTCTTCATTTCATTGCTGGATGATGTACTTCGTCTCTTCCTTTCATGGTGATGACTTCTTTCAGATGAATATTTACTTCTTTTTCCCTTGTTTCTAATTTTATATAATTTTATTTAACGTAACGATGTGGATGAAACTTCGCACAAATACACGATGAAAATGACCTCTAGCAACTTGCAAGAGGTTTTGGTTGAGCACGTGGGCAAATACAATTTGCTTTCTTTTGAATATTGCGAATAAACCCTGTAGGATTGATACTACTACATTTTGATCTGCAGGAAGAGACGACAAAAAATAATGAGTATTCCTCAACAACTACAAATAATTAAAATTTTTCGTGAAAAGATTTATATTGTAATCTTTATAAGTATCTAGTGAACTGCTAATGATTGGAAAAAACAGAAAACTTGTCTATTCCATAATTGGGTGGCAATTGAAGACTTAGCTATGTCCAATCATTTTTACGTGGTGATGCGCTGTGTTTCTATTATGAAATGTATTCTCGGTTGAACTATTTTACTTTACTATGTAAAACAAGATAGAACACGTTTTATTATTTGAATTTTTTAAAAAGTGTACACTGTTTGTATTTTTAGAACATTCAATATTTCTTATCAATATTATTATCATATTTCAGTACATTTACTGTTATTTAGAGTGCTTAATAAATCCCAGACAGTTTTTTATTAACCTTATCTGCCTGAAGATAACATTTTCTATGTTATTTATAATTTTTTATAAATACGAAGAATGGTTATCTCAGATATGTATTAGAATATTTCGCATTAGCCAGATTTATCATCTATAGGACCTTTAGAATTTTGTATTTAATTGGTTACCATTTAGACTAGATAACCAAAATAATAACGAACTAATAAAAATGTATTTTTAAACGCAAGCTTTATTGCTTCTTTTCAAAGTGGTCTCCATTATAACTAATACAGTCATGCATCCTTTAAAATGGTGTAGAGACTTGCTCTCCACATCATTCGAAACTTTCCGCTATTATGGGACTATCCTCATATAGATAGGGAAATACTAAAGGTGGGAATTATCATTCAAAGGACGCGCTACGTACAATTATAATACATATTTACTTATGTAAGTTCGTTTAATTATAAAATAGTACTTTGCGCCTCCTCCTTCAGATTACTATTAGTAGATATTGAAAGAACTACACATAGTATGCAACATAATTATCGAATTCGAAAAGAATACATTCAGAGAAAACTTATAAGTGTGGGTATTTCTGGCAGAAGACGCCGACGCCTTTTGAGATGAGTATGCTGATAATGTTGAAGAATCTAGACAACTCTTTTTCAGAGCATTTTTAATCCATCAATATAGAGACTACAAGTAAAGACCCTCATAAGGTTTTATCAAACAGATAAACAAATTGTGTTGTTTTGTTGCGTAGTTGACTGGTTCTTTCCCGATATGATTCAGGAATGTTCGCTACAAAAATCACATTTTGGCAGAAATTTCCGGAGCCCAGAAATGTTTAAACATGTAAGAATTTTTATTTTAATATGTTCACTAGTATTTACCACGTTTCTGACGTCTATTGCTGTAAGAGTATGCATTCGTTGACCAGTATTGAGTGCAAAAATTGTAGCGGGTTTTCCAGAGAATTTTTCAACAGATATTTCTTTATTTCGAAACCAGTTTATCATGAAATCCAATACAATTTTTGGATTCCAGGTTAAATTTTATTTAGTTAAAGATGTTTGAGGATTGGATGCCCGCTTACAATGTATATACCTATATAATAAGTCGTTTTTAAACTCACGTGTAATAAAATTTAAGGCTTTTTTTATTGTTGCAGAACAAACTTCAGTGTCAGTTAAGAGACAAAAATTCTACCACTTCTTCATTCCAACCTCATGCTGGCCTAAGGAAGATTCCCTTGAGGACACCATATTGACTTTTATCGTTGCTATCGACATTTCGTTTAATGTGTCTCATTCTCAGCAGTCTTGTCTCGTTTTTGAGAAGCCGACAGAAATCACCGCTTTGAAGTCAAACTCAAAACTAAGTCGTATTGAAAACAAGGCCAAGCATTCTTAATCCGATAATAATTAATAAGAGCTTATTTTATTCCCTAGAGGATATTAAATAATCTTTCTTAGTTGGGTTTTAAATACAAACTGGTTTTAAATCATATATTTATTATGCACAACTAAAATAATTATACACTTACTAGATATAATAACTTTTTTATAATACAACAATTTTTATTTAAACCCACTAATTATACAGTACCTATATTTGCCTAACTCTGCATTTATTATATTGCCCCAGAGGTCAGTCTACCAGGGATTCAATAAAATGTAAACGCTAAACAACATTTCTGGTTGAAAATTTTTACATAGTCACACACAAAATAATAGCATAAATCATATAATGATATAAGTATTAAAATTGATAAGGAAATAAACAATTTCAAATTGTGAAATACGGGTAGCCCGTATATAAATACAATCTACTGTCACCTCATATTCAAAACTAATTCTTCAGTAGTATAATCTGACTATTTTTAATCTACTTCTTACATCCAAATTTGTAATTTTTATAAATCTGTGTTTTCACTTGCATGAACGAACCCATTCGGGAATAATATTACTGTTGTCCAAATAACGCAGCACACCTGCCAAAACGCTTGTATTATCTGGCATTCGCACAAAAATGACTGGGGTTCCAGGAACTGATACTTCCCATCTAGGGGGTCCAAGGTGTGCTGTTGCAATAATATTGGAACATCTGACAAAAGAGCGGGATTCTAGACTATTAGGAATATTGACATCGAGAGCTTCAAGAGTTGCAGTTTTACGTTTGTGAGCATCAGCACGAGGCACGGATACATAAACGTGCCATGCAGAATTATGTATTCCATTTGGTTGCAGCACCCATAGGGGAATTTGATTATCGTGAATAGAAGTTAGAACTCCAGAAAGAGGACGGCTGCTATTACGAATTTGTACATAAACATGGCATTCTCCTCGAAGATACATTTTGCTGCACGGAACATTTTTTTGAGTTCCTTTCAAGGCTGCACCTGTTTTTTGAAACAAATTGCAATTAATAAATTTAGATTGCACTAAAAAAATATTTATCATATAGAACAACGCTGATCCTCAAGAGAACGCCGATTCAATGTTGTTTTGAGTTGTAGCGAAAATGAGGTACCAGATCATAGGAATGCAGCTTTGAAGGCAGATCATGTTATAGTTTCACACGTGAATTATTCTCATTATTATAAAAAAGAATATTACGAAAATGTAACAAAATCAGCTGCTACAAAAATGTATGCACTGGTTTTCTGTGTAGCATTCAAAGCAGCAGTAGCTGATCTGATTCCTCATCTCGTTACTAACACTGTTATTGACATCCTAGAATTTTGAATCATTTTGTTTCATATTAAATTTGTCTCAAATTAGGTGTAAGATTGAGATAGTCTCTTAGGTAAAAATAACCATGTTGAAATACTTGTGATTTGATAGGGAAGCTATATGAAAATTGGGTGATATTTTAAAAGAAGGACGACATACCCATTATCGCATCGCGTGAAATACCATTCTTAATTCTACGGCGGCTTCTGCGTGGTTCTATATGGGGTCGTTCATGTGTACTTGAAATCCCAATTCAAGATAATTTTTGAACGAATGATTTATGTTTGAAAATTAGTCAAGTATTCCAACATGAAAATATTTTATTGATAATTTTATAACTCTTTTCGTCTTAGATATTTCTGATAACAAATTAGGTTAAAATGTCTACGTAGAACTCCACATAGAACTACATTCACAAAAATCACTTCAACATGAACACTTTGACATGACATTTTCTAATCTTTGAAACAATTCTTTCTTTTGAATGTCCTAGTTTGAGTTTTGCAAGAGATATTCGTTAAGGAGTGTGAGTGCCGAAGATGGTAGAACAGCCTCTACAAAGTTGAGTTAAATTCTGTCAATCACTATTAAATTATGGAAAAATGAAATTTTAAATTTTAAACTTCAAATGATGGTAACATTAATATTAGTTTAATTAAAAACTTGTCTATTTTCAATCATTATTATTATTGCTTATTTCAAGAATTAAACATGGTAGTGCAGGTCTTTGAAATACAACTTTCTAGAAGAATTTCAGCTCATAACTAAAATTTCAGATAGCCTCATGGGTTTTTAAAGGTCTCGTCATTATTAAAAGTAAACCCAGTAGTCCAAGTGTTCAAAATACACCTTTCTCGGGAAATTTGGGTTTAAAACTAGAGTTTCAGACAATCTCTTGGGTTCTCTTAATCTTTTCCCTTCTAACGTGACTTCTACTTCAGTTTTGGGTATAACATTAAAAGAGAAATATGTATTTTGGATACCTGTACTATCGGGATTTCCCCGTAAAACTACGAGAACTTGAAAAAACGGCTAGGTGGAAAAAAATTGCAGTTCTAAAGGCTCCTTTCACAAAGCAGCCGTAATCTGAATACCTGAGCTACCAGATTTACATCATAGAGCGACAAAAACTTGGAAAAAAGCCATGTTACCTTCCATTTCAGTTCTAATTTCAAGTTATTACTTCTAATTACAAGTTACAAAAGAAAATGTATTTTTAACACCTGGAGTATTGATTTTACTACCTAGAACAACGAAAAGTTAAAAACCCTGTCAAAGTGCATAAAATTTAAGAACATAAGCTCTGAATCCCTGGATTGTCAGGTTCACTTTATAAAAGGACGAGACTTTGAAAAAATGGCCTAAGTAACTTAAATGTAACTAAATGTAACTTAAATTAACACACCTTTTCAGGCGAAGATGTGTTTTGAACACCAAGGCTACCAGGTTTACTTTTCCAAACGCCTATACCTTCGAAAAACGGTTGAAGAATCTCTAACTTCTATCGTGAAAAAAACTTATTTAAATTTATTTTAAACCCCTGCTTTTTTAGGTTTCCTTCTTCGAATAAAAAGGCCTTTGAAAAATTATTACGGTGCTAAATTTCAATTTTGACCATACTGCAGTGGTCGATTTTCGAAAAAAATTGCTAAGGATCGATAATCTAAGGATCTATCTAACCACTGATAATCAATAATCGATGCTTATTTTAAATAAACCACAGATACCATTTTAGGGGACAATCCAGAGATGAAAATATAGAATACTTCAATTGCGATGTAAAACACAATGTATTAGAAAACACGATTGAGAAAGTCTGTGTAACTGAGGTAAGGGATATAATCAGGAACTTGAAAAACTGTAAAACTTTCGGGGTAGACAGTACAAACGCTGAAATGATTAAACACGGTGGCGAGTACATATCACATAGATCGTGCTAATATACAAAAGAAAGGAAGATAAAAGCGACTGCAATAATTATAGAGGCATCATTTGGGAAGTCCAAAGTGGGTTTATGCCCGGAAGGTCATGTACGGATCAAATATTTAGCTTAAGGCAAATCGCAGAAAAACGTTTGAGAGTGGGAAAACAAGTTTTCGGTGCATTTTTTGACCTAGAAAAAGCTATCGACACGGTAGATAAAAGCAAACTTTGAGAAGCCCTGAAAGGGTGCGGAGTAAATGGATCGCTCCTACAAGCTATAAGAACATTATATATGGGTGATAAAGCGAGTGTAAGGGTAAATGGGAAATTGAGTGACGAGCTCGATATTAGACAAGGATGCGTTATTTCTTCATGGCAATTTATATTAATTATGGACAATTGGATCTGGAAACAGTAAGGGTACGTGGGTTAGCGTTCGCAGATGATAAGGTTGTCATAGCAGAATCTATCGAAGACTTGCGAAGAATGTTGAATAAAGTGAATGCAAGCATGAAGAGCATAACCCGCAGAATTAACGTAAATATAACAAAAACTATGATGTTCGAAGAAAAGAGTAAGGAAACAATATACAACACTGAATTAAATGATGAGAGAATTAAATAAGTTCATAAATTCGTATACCTTGGTAGCTTATTTTCTAGGGACGGAAAGATAGATGAGGAGTTAACTAGATGCATAAACGAAGGTAAGAAGGTTATTGATCGAGCAGGCCCCCTTATCAGAAGTAAAAACATATCAAATACGCTAAAATAGCAATACATAATTCTATATTTGTACCAACTGTACTATACGGCAGCAAGACATGGACCTATCAAGAAAAAGGTAAGAGTAAAATTAACGCGTTTGACATGAGACTCTTGCGCATAATATGCGGGAAAACTCTGATGGACAGAGTAAGTAACGAGATAATCCTTAAAGAATTTGGTGTGGAAGAGACGCTAGTTGACACATGGGAGAGAAATTGGTTAAGATGGTTCGGGCATGTTGAGAGAATGAAGGATGAGCGACTAACGAAACATGTGTACAAAGGTAAAGTAAATGGCAGCGTACCCAGAGACAGACCGCGGAAAGGATAGTCAGAATGTGTGAATCAGACCCTAGTTAGAAGGGACATAAGCCATAGAAACACGAGAGCCTGCATGGACGGTAAAGAAGCTAGAGAACAATGCCAGGGTAGAAAAGTGTGGCGGAAAATAGGTAATAAGAAGAGTGTCAGTAGAGTGAATGACGCCTGAAACAAAAGACCTTGGATACTAATGTACCCAAGCGGGGAACCTCACATGACGACTTTGTGAGGATCTGCACTTGTGGTGATTGCTAGAGAGATTGAACAGCAACCTGGGTCGGAGCAGTGTTGCGGAATGAACGTGTTATTTCAATAAGTCACACGAAAATTCTAGATCAATTTAAAAATTTTGTAACCCCTTTCTCACGCTACTCCCCTTCCCATCGAGTGAGTCATGCCTATCCCGAAAGGAAAACGGCTTAATGGTGTAATAATAATAATGAAGAAGAGTGTCAGTGCAGTAAATGTTTGCCTAAAACAAAAGATGTAGATACTAATGTGCTCGAGTTGGGAACTTTACATGTTGATTTTGTGAGGCTCTTAACTTGGGGTGATCGCCAGAGTGATTAATCAGTTGCCTGATTCGGAGCAGTATTTCGAAACGAACGTGTTGTTTAAACAAGAAACACAAAAATTTTGAATCATTCTAAAAATCTATACATCCTCACCCACATTACTGCCTTGCTCACTGATTAAGTGACGCTTAACCCGAAATGAATGTGGCTTAGGGCCGGGTGATACACCTCTATATAAAGTGTCAGATAGTTCTCTAGCAGAATAAATTTTTCGGATGGTTTATCTAAAAGATAACGATTTTGGGTTGATCCACTGTATTTCATCTGTTGGATAGTCATCCTTTAGTTATGTAGGGAGATATCGGGAATACTAGTACTTTTCGCGTTTTCAAGTCACTGGCACTTCTGCGACGTTGACGCTCCACAGAAATAACGTCACCATTATATAACACTTTTTTGCTACTGTGAATCTGTGAAAACATACATTAATTTGTTTAATTTATGGGTTTATGGAAAATTTTCTCCAAAAACAATACCAACAAAATTTTATTTCAAAATTAGATTTTTTATTTCACTGTAGAAGAATATAAACATAACCTGTCAATGGAACCTCACAACTATTTCTTACGGCTGTATTTTAGTTTTATTTTTCGTTTTGTAATTTCGTAACAAACAATCTGAAATTTGACATCCATGAAGCGAGGGTTATTACTTACGGTTATTATATATATTTTTTAATTCATGGGTTTTTGAAAAATTTCCTCCGAAAACAACACCAACAAAATATTATTTCAAAATTGGAGTCAAAATTCCATTTTGACAGCACTTAGTCTAACCTCACTTTTTCTGTAGTTCGTGCTTATCTGCTAGATAAATCCGTTATTGGCCACTTTGGCCAATAACGGTAGACCAACATGGAAGTATTCTATCTGTACAGATAAATTTATCTACAGCTTTTATCCAGAGGTGGATCACCCAGCCCTTAATCGGGTAATAATAATATTAATATTAGTAATTATATTAGGGACAAGTTAATACTTTGATTATGTTAAACTCACTTGTAAAAATAGGAAAGACCATCCCGGTTAAGAGAAGAATGCCGATCTTCATTTTTTTCCAGATGGAGCTAACGGTAGAGAAATAAAAACTAGTTTTTAAACAATTTCCTGAATTTTAACTAGTCAGTTATTGGATTATACTCATTTATATATTAACCACATTCTAATAACACAGCAATTAAAGTATTAGTTGTAATGCAACAATAATTTCCACGTATTCTGTAAGTATTAAGAGTGCTTCATAAATCTTAGACAGATTTATTTCATAATTCTGTTTACCCAAAAATATATTTCATATACTCTTTGCACTTTAATAATTATAATCATATTCTCGACCTCTTTGATATTTAGAACTGAATTTAAAGACGAAGGCTTTTTATTTAGGATCTTACATTTTTTAGATATGCCTGATTATATAATCCACGGGACATTTCGTTAAAATTGGGCATACTTTTTTAATCTCTTTAGTTTCATTTTTCTAATTAAGAAAACTAAAGCTTTATAGAGATTATCAAATGTCTTGCATATTGAGGAGAATCGATTTTTGATAAATGATGCATTTTTCTCTTCAGTAGTCAGAACCTTACTCCATCGGCAAGGCTGACAATTTCTGGCGACCAGATAAAGAGGTTCCGGCTAAACAGTTGACTTCTGATGAGGATTAAAATTTTAGATACATAATATCTTTTTAGTTTTTTAATAGGTGTGCAAGATAAAAGTTTAGAATAAGTAAGTTTTAATAACTGCAAATAAATTATATTTCCTATGAGAAGATTAAAATTTCAGTTTTTAGAAGTATCAATTACTCTTGTCTCTGGTTGCTGTTATTTTGCTCTACTAAAACAACATAGAAAACCATTTTTTTCTATTTTTCAAGAATAAATTCGTTATAAAGTACTTTACTTATTGTAATAATTAAATAAGACAAATATGAGAAATATTCTACTAAAATTGTGCAAATTAACGTATTTTTTACATTTTGGGTTTTATCATTTCTTTTCGGGTAACCCTACTGTTTTATCAGTGCATATTCGTCACATTTTGAGAACCCGCAATATTTCTTCTGAATGTTATTAATATACTATAGTACACTTTATTTTATTTAGTCTGCTTGATAAACTTTAAAATTTGTTCTTCATCTTATCTACCTGAAGATACCGTTTTGTATGTCATTTATAATCATGTGGAAATACGAAAAATGGTTATTTTAGATATGTGTTTGAATATTTATTATTAGCAAGATTTACCTGAAGGAAGTTCATAATTTTTTAATTAATTAATCGCCATATAGATTATATGACACAAATAATAAAGCTCAATTAAAAATTTATTTTTTAACGCATTCTTTATTATCTTTTCAAAATGATCTGCATTGATACTTCTAAACTCGTCTATCCTTTGAAGTCATGTAAAGACTTGCTCTAAAGAAATGTCTATTAGGAATGTATATAAATCTATTAGGGTTTCTAGAATATCATTTCACAAACTTTCAGAGTGACCCATGACTATAATTTAAAAATATTTTTCATCCATTTACTTGATATTGATCATAAATTATAACATAGATATAATAGTTAAGAAAAAGATTCTATGTAAGTTGTAGCCTGTTAGTAATGAAAAACGTCAACTTTGTAGTGGAAGTATTAAAAAATCAAAGTTTTGGGGACAATTGAAAAATTTAATTCATTTTTTGTTACATTAGAAATCGAGGAAAATGATCTGCTAGCAAATATGATGCTAAAAGTGCATTCTTTGAAAATATATCTTTTATAAATGCATTATAAAGCTTTAGAAATTATTTTTCTTATTCTTTCTAGAAACTTTCAGATTGACCTACTTTTTCAGCGCATAGTTTTTGATAAAATATGTAGAATATGATCGCAAACAGGCATACTATACAGTAAAAGTATTCTGGAACAATTTTAAGGTTGTTATAATAATTATAGATAAAACCTTTATTCAAATCACGCTGATCTCTATGTATACAAGGATTATAAATACATATATGTGTTTTCTTCGCAATACTTTCAAAGGTATTTATTAATATATATTTTTTAAAATATTTAACATATTTCGAAATTAAGAAATTACGTAAATTTTCTTAAGAGCAAAAGTCATATTACTTTGGTTTTCAATCATTTTTCTTGTTTATTGTAATAGTTAATCGCTTTATGATACTCAGAAGCTAACAATGGTTGTAGATCTTTTAATTGCATTTATTAGAGAACGGTATCATTTATTAACATGAAACTCGCAAGAAAATTTTTAAACATGCATCAGGTCTAGAATATATAGTTTTTCCAATATTATTCAATACTATACAAAGTAGGCAGGAGGCATCTGTGAAAAGGGGTTTCGTAGCTTATTGCATATGTGTTTAGTTCCTCATTCTCCATCCCCTATTCTATCCT
>JAAAKG020214738.1:0-22208 GCA_010014905.2 Druon quercuslanigerum
TAAACTTTAACAGAAAATTTTTATATATGTGCTTTTTCTTCCAAAATGGCGGACAAAATGCAAAAATGTCCCAAAAAATGTTTTTTTTCCATCATCGTTATTTTTCTCAAAAACTTCAACATTTAAAAAAAGTTCGTCGGATTAAAAATGTCTTGAAATTAACCATAGAACACTGTGACATTTTTTCAGATTTTTTAGAAAAAATTTTGGATTTTTCAAAAAATCAAAAATTTGAAATTTGCAAAAAAATCTGAAAAAATTGAAGAATATTCTTTGACTAATTCTAACACATTTTTATTTTTGAAAAATTTGTACCAGAGCCTATAGTTTTTGGGAAATAAATAAATAAATAAGTAAATTTCTAAAACCTAAAAACGGCTGCAAAGAAATCGCATGAAGTTTAATAAATAATTTCCCGAAAACTATAGGCTCTGGTACAAATTTTCCAAGAATAAAAATGTCTTAGACTTAGTCGAAGAAGATTCTTGATTTTTTCAGATTTTTTGAAAATTTTGTTTGCAAATTTCAAAAGTTTTGATTTTTTGTAAAATCAAAAAAATTTTCTAAAGAATCTGAAAAAATTCCATAGTGTTCTATGGTTAATTTCAGGATACTTTTAATCTATGGAACTTTTTTTTAAATTTTGAAGCACTTATATAAAAATTTTCTGTTAAAGTTTAAAAAATTTTTTTCACCGATGGTTGAATAAATTAAAAAATATCAACGCGTTTTATGTCTGAAAAAAATTATAAAAATCAAAAATGAAAATTTTTTCACTATTTTTGTATGCAAAAGCCTCCACATTTAATTTTGAAGGCAAACTATTCGAATTTTGACCACAGATTCGAATTTAACTCACCAAAAAAAAAAAGGAACAGTACTCTTGATCTATTTATTGTTTTGTTATACCCATAAATTTTGCGGTCAAACCCTTCTTATAAAATTGATAGCTTTCGTCGTTAATGGGTTAAAAAAATAAAAATTATACAACAAAAATTGGCAAAATTACAAATTAGGTTATCAAATTACAAAAGAAGACGATAAATGCTATTAGAATAAAAAATAAAATAAATATCTCAATTAGATCCAGAGTTATAGAGGTTTAAAGAAAAAATTCGATTTGAGAAAAATATGAAATAAAATAAAGTAAAGTAAAATAAATAAAATGTAATAAAATAAAATATAAAGAAAATAATTCTGGAGTTTGAAGTGTAGAACCCTGTCTATTTTGAAATAAATTCTGTCTAAAATTACTTTGAATATCTTGTATACAGTCTGGAATAAATTTATAATGCTTCAGGTACTGAGAGGGTAGTTTTAATAAGAAGCTAAATAACGACGCTATTAATATATTGATTACTTGGTGATCGGTCCTGTAATTATGCGGGATATGGAGTTCATGAACCAGATATTTATAAATTGAATTATAACCGAAAGATGTGGCCGGGGTATAATAATTTATCAGTACCTTCATTCTTGAATCTTGATGTATGTGCTTATATATTACGCAAACATTCAAGAAGATAGGTTCACATTCACTGAAGAGAAGTGCATCATTCCCACAAGGTTCAACCCAGAATTCAGAAGATACAGATTAGATGTTTTCAATTTAAAAATTGCACTCATTATTAGAAAAGATATTTAGGATTGTTATTCTTAAGAGGATTAGAAAAATTAAAAATAAAGCTGAGAGACCATTTTTAAGCATTGAAATTTAAATTTAAAAATGCAGAAGTCTGAAAAATAGCGGATTTTCCACAGCTTTGATTCTGTCAATAAAAATTAACCCATTATTGTTTGTGGCAAAATGCAAACATTTATTTTTAATTACACTACCGTCGGAAATTATGAGATCGAATGACACAGCCACTAATAAAAATCACTGCTGGCTTTGAATCATGATAAATCAGCGAAAAAAGATGACAGGGCTTTTTTAAAAAAACAGTTGGAAAGCCTATGAAATTTCACGTCTAGTAATGTCAAACAGATTTTTTTTGATCTGCTGAAGAGAATACAGCACGTGGTAAAATGAAAAAAAATTCTAGATTTTCTTAAATTTTGTACCTCGACTTCAACTTTTAGCATGACCTAGGAAAATTGTTGCAAAAATCTCAAAATTTTACGATATAGAGCCTGAATTTTTATCTTTAATTTAAGCTAAAGAAGCTTATAAAATATTCATCGGTTCCCGAGATACGATTAAAAATATTCAATCGTATCTGAGTTGAGTTTTAATCGACGATCACGGTTCTCGGCCGGTCTGCTGATTACCTCCTTCGTTGAGGCAGGACCGAATAGGCCACGCATAGAGGTGGTGCTTGATTGGGGCTTTATTTTGTAATTTTGATCATCGGAATATTAATTAATGAGCGAGTTGTTTGTGTAAGAAAAATGTTTATGCAAAGGAAAATAATAAACTACTTATTAGTAATTCAAAATATAATTTTCATTACAGCTACGCACTGTTTTGTAAATAATTTATTTTGGAAATACCATTATTATTCACTTTTAATATTTTTGAGTGTTTTTCATATAAATAATCTATTTAGAATTTAGCTTCTTAATTCGTTTGAAAAATAGTTTACTCTCGTAACAATATATCTACAATTTTTATTAATATTCTAGTTGTTAAAAATTTTAAGAAATAAAAAAAACTGTTCATCATTTTTTTTATTCTTTAATATGGGGATAGTTCTGAATTAAAATAATTGTAAATAATTAAAAAAATAATGAATAATTTAAAAAGAAAATATAAGAGAGACCCAATCAAGCACCACCTCTATGCGTGACCTATTCGGTCCTGCCTCAACGAAGGAGGCGAGCAGCAGATCGGCCGAGAACTTACTGATAGCAAAATTTTTGATAGGAACTTTGAGAGCCCATTACAGGCTGCAAATTGCAGACGAAAGGGGTTACATTCTTTAAATTGCTAATTTTGTCACTATATTTATTTATATATTGTTGCACACAAAATTAAATTTAAAAATCGAAAAAATTACACTGCAATCCCGCTATAGAAGCCGTTTTGGGGGTACTCTATCTCCTTCGTACAATATCGGGACTCGCCGCACCATAAATAATCAGGGGCGTGTGAATCATTTCTGTTGGAGTTTCGTCTTAAAAATATTTTTTGTTTGTATTTTCGCTGTTTGGTTTTATAATGTCACAAGAAGCGTGGAAATGCTTGCGCTCAAAAACCGAACTTGATAAAATTATTTATTTTTAAGTATGTGTGATATATTTAAGTATATCAGGGTGTTCGTTTTAATCAGAAAAAATTTCTGGTCATTTGTTCGTTTTTTCTCGGTTTGCAAATTTTTTCACGATCAGTAGAATAAAAAAATTCGATCTCTGAGGCTAAGCATTTTGTTATTTGAAGTAATAACGTATACAATGGAAGATAGTAACACTCATTTCGCCTAAAAGCTTTTTTATAACACCTCCATGATTTCGGTCTATTTTAATGCCTGTGTAGCGGGCCCGCAACTCGGTTTTTCGCACGGTGTGAGTAGAAAGTACTTTCTACTCCCTAGGGAGTAAAAAAATGACGTCATCGAAAGAATATGGATTGTATTCACGTTAGTGTGTGAATATCGTGTCACCGAAAACCATATTTCTTTAAAGGTTAATGTCTGTAAGGAGGTTAGTACCAGCCCCATGCCACTTTTCTGGAGGCCTGCAGAAAATATTTTTCATGAGAGTTGAAGGACGCCTTGTGGCGGCGCCACCTATGCAGTTGCCCGATAATTCAAATATTACAAGGCGAAAGTCTTAAAAAAAAGTTTTTGTTAAATAAAGATAATTTTTTGGTTGTTCTGGGTTAACGATAATGATCTTTAAGACTTTTTAATCTTTTTAATTAAAAATATTTCGCGTAAATCGTAAAATTCGCTGATTTTAGGCGTAAATCCCAAAACATTCCAAGTAACTGGAACAAATTATTATTTATGTACAGAGTATATTAAATTTAATTTTAATTCTGTGGGACTTATTGCACTCATCAAACTATTCTCCATAAATCTCATTGTTACGTTTTTATTTTAAAAACGTTATTTATGAAATTCTATTATTTACAAAAATAACAATTTTATAAGCTCTAAATAAAATAATTTTAATAATAAGGAATAAAATAAGCCCTACAGCATTAGAATTACATAACAGTTGCAACTTTGACTTAAAGTGAAAGAGAAAAACATTAAACCCTAAAAACTATTGTTAAATAAACAATGACAATTATGAAATATTTATTTCAAAAAGTTCACTTCGAGTTATTTTCCAAAACTAGTCTTAAGTCTTAAGTTAAATTTCATGAAAATGGTTATGTCAAAAAGTAAACTTTTAAATGAATTCATTAAAAATAATTAAATTTGTTTAATATACAATTTTAGTTCATTTTTTAAACTTTAAAATTGAAAATATATTAAGATATCATTTTTTTTAATAATAAAATACAAATTTGTTGTATTAGATTATATTAAATAAACCTCTTCTCGGATGATATCTTATGAGTTGAAGTGCAAACAACAAACTGCATCACCAGGTTTAATTATGATATCATCCCTTAAAATAGCTTCTCTTTAACAATGTTTTCATAATTCGGCACTTTAAATTGAGTTTTTCTAGCTTTATCCTGCTCCTAATTGCTTTTATATCCCGATTTACAATTTAAAAAAACGCACTTCACCATTTTAACCGCACCTGTCAAATATTTTGGAGCATCTGTAAATAAATGCAAATTTTTATATTTGAAAGCACTTCTTTTTAGTTTTCTTTCTCTTAAATGTTAGAAAATGTCGCAAAGATCACTTAAAATACGTAAAGATTGTTCAACACTGTCATTAAACTACTTTTAAAGTGCTTTTAAACTCAAAATTCGTATTTTGCCATACATTTGTTGCGAGCATATGCCAACTGCATAGGTGGCGCCGCCACACGGTTTCCGTCAACATATCGGATATTTTCAACTCAGAGTTCCAGGGAGCTGGTTAGTACAGGGAAACAGTGGCGCCATCTCCACAGTGAGAAATTCTGCCATTCGTCAAAATTTGGCGCGCGATTTAAAATCGAATTAATTTAATTTGATTTTGAATCGCGCGCCAGATTACAGCCAATGGCAGAATTTTTCGAGTCGGTAGCAGGCGGCCGACTTTAAGATCAATGTGCCAACTTCATTATTTCGTGTAATTTCGTGTTTTAGTGCCAGCGTAAATGTCGCAATAGATGTTAAAGATTGGTTTTTTTTTCCTAGCCTAGAAAAAATATTTTTCGTTTAAAGTGCTTTGCTCTGCCGCTTCGAAAAGTGAAATTGCGGAACCGACCCACAGATATGAAAACTGCCTAAATCATAGGGGATGTTAAAAAAAGTATCGTGTGTGACTCGGGGGAGATCGTTTCTACGGTTCGGAAACTGTTTCCAGGACCGTAGAAATAGAAAGATCCCCCCCCCCCCCAGTTATACAATGTGCTATGTTTTTCTTCAAAAGATAAACGATTTCTCTGGTTTCCTTAAGACCTTTTCTTAACGGGCAGAATGTAAATCACTAAGTGACAAAAAGTGAACTGAAGTGAATGACCTGCGACATTTTTGCAGCTGATTGAAGCAGACGACACGATTAACCGCAGGAGGCACCAGGCAGTGGACACTCAACGCTTTCGAAATAAAGGATCATAGACGCCATCTAGCGTATACTCGGATCCCTATGATAAGATAATCGATGACGTAGCATTACTTCTAGATATTTTTCAGATAATTAACTTAAAAAAGTAAATAAAATGAAGAAAGCAATGAAAAAATAAACAGAAAATCATAAATAATTATAAGGATAATTATTTATGTATTTCTATTTGTTTTTTCACTGCTTTCTTCATGAACGTGTGGTTCACGGAGAAATGGAAGATCGTAAAAATATGTTTCAAATAAGTTTTTATTGCAAGATAAAATAAACTCTAAAACTCACATGTTAT
Source organism: Druon quercuslanigerum (assembly GCA_010014905.2). Lineage (NCBI taxonomy): Eukaryota > Metazoa > Arthropoda > Insecta > Hymenoptera > Cynipidae > Druon > Druon quercuslanigerum. The sequence continues at coordinate 5,965 of JAAAKG020214738.1, forward strand.
CACCGGCAAAAAACAACAATCATGGCGGTTCGCGGGTTGTTAGAGGTTACGGATTTGCCAGGTGTGGGCAGGGCATCGGAAGCAACGCTGCGCCATCTAGCGTATACTCAAAACAGGATCAGACCTATAATACTTCAAGGTCGCCTATATGAGGGGCCAGGGCCTGGGAGGTACGGCCCGCTTTTTTCGTACACTCCTGCAATGTTTTGGAGTTAATCCGCTGACTTAGCGGCGTCACTCTCTTGTCCCCTTGGACAACCTTGTGCTTTATAATGGGAATTTTTCTTGCGGGACTGCAGTGTAAAAGCTTATAAAATTCTGCATGACTGCGGCCACTAAAAGTGGATGTTATAAATAAATTCAGAAACAAACCTTTTTTTGCATTAACATTATGGATCTTCTAGGTTGTAGGGTTTGTTTTATACCTGAAACAAAAAATTTATAACGGTCAGAAAAATTAACGAATGGTCAGGTATGGAGGAGACTGGAAAAGGCTAGGGGTGGATTCTTAAGCACCCCGCTTCGCATCCAACCCCTATTTATATTTGTAATAAAATTTCAACATTTTATATTAAAATATTTGAAATGTAAACTTTTCGAATACCAATCATTTCAAAAGGAAGCATTTAATAAATGTTCTGGCTATTATGTACTGATCTGATTAAATTAGCGTTTAAAAGCAAATTAAAATAGAAAAAAAAATTAAGAGGAAGATGACGCTCTCTGGGGTTTGCAGAGTTCGTCTTTCAAGATGAAGAAAGCAATCGGTCACTTATCCGGTCGGAGATTAATCGCACGGATTCGAGTACTTTTTACGAGGATTGCTTCTTGAATTGGACCGTAATGAAAGGCGTCAGAATCTTTCTCAAAAAACCAACGGAGAATTTATATGTCATGAGATTTAGCTCTCCTTTGTGGGTTTTCTTCTATAAAAGATTAAAAAAAAAAAGAATAAATTTAGTATATTCTTGAAAATGTATATGATAAATACAAAACTGCTTTAATTTAATTTAACTTAATTTAACTTAATTTTCTTCTAACTTGAGGTAAATATTATAATCTGGGTTTCTAGCGATTAGACAATTTGAAATGTTTTTTTTAAATTTGTAAATTAATTATTCGGCTAGAAGCCATAATTTTTATAGATTTTCAAATATTCTTTGCACAATCAAAATAAAATTTAGTGTTAAAACAATGTTATAATAATAGTGATACATCTTGAAGGATGCTGAATCTGGGTTTCAAATATTTATTTTTGAATTGGTCAACTTGTCAACTCAGATCATTTTCAAGCGAGATAAGTTTATGATAAATTAATTTTTGTTTTTAATAATATATATTTTGAACATTTCATACTTGAAATTACTCAAAAATTAAGGCTGTATAATCTAGATATAAAATATCGTTGCGAAGTACAATGGGTGTGAACGCGTTGCTTCCCCATAGGTATCAAATAAATTTTTTTTTTTCTTAAAAGGAGGATGTACACTATCAAAAGAAAAAAATGGGCACTTCCAATATTTTTCAAGCTTATGCTTCTGTCAAACCGAAAATCAGGGAGCCTATTAAAATGTCAATCAATATGTTCTATAATATGAAGAACAACTTTCCACGGTAGTTTTATGTTCCAAATAAAAAAATCCGCATATAAAATCCGCATTTCGAAAATCAAAAAAGTTTTTCTTACATAAAAATGCTAATTTTTTCTTCAAATTTCAAAACAAAAAAAAACTTTTCTAATTGGCCGATCTAGCTCAAAAATCCTATCAGACCTGGGAATCAACGGGTTCTCAAATTTCTATCAAATGTGATCTTTGCTCTTTTCGTTTTTGAAATATGGTAAACGGAAAAAATTTACATACGTGCACACACATATCTATAAAAAAATTTTAATTTGTGTTTAAGACTTCATCCGTTTATGAAGTAGTCATTATTAATTTTTTATTAATTCAGAATAATTTCTTTTGAATAAACCTGATGTTTATGCTACAGAGTTTAAAAAAAGAGTTGAGCTTTCAAGTTAAAATTTCAAATGGTCTAGAAATTAGTTCACTTTTAAACCAAAAAGCTCAATTTTAGATCAAATAGTTAAATCTAAAAAAAATGATTTTCAACAAAACAGTTGAAATTTCGACAAAAAATGCGAATTTTTAACGAAATAATAAAGTATAAAAAGACTTCACCCAAATAGATTAATTTAAAAAAAATAAATTGTCTAGAAAAAATCCAATTTTATGAGAATAAAGTTGAATTTTCAATATTTATATTTTAAATTTGACTTTTGAAAAAACTGTGATTTTTGAACAAAATGGTTAATTTTTTAACTAAATGGTCAAATTTTCAAATAAAAGAGATTAACCCTCAACTAAAAAACAGTTACGTTTCTAACCAAATAGTGGATTTTTTATGCCAAAAAGACACAATTTACCGAAGACGGTTAAATTATCATAAAAAAACTGAATTTTCAACAAATAGATCGTTTTTAAACAAGAAAGAGAAATTTTTAACTAAACAGTTAAATAAAAAAAATAACTTTAAGAAAATATTTGGACCCACAATCAAAAGAGACGAATTTTCAACAAAATTGACCAATTTTTAATCAAATAAATAAATTTACATTTAAAAAGAAGAATCTTTTAAATGATACTTGAATTTTTTAAAATAAAAGTTAACTAGCTATCAAGACAGATAAATTTCCAATCAAATAAGATGAGTGTGTGACCATAAAAGAGACATTTTTAACCCAAAAGGATAAATTTTGTAAAATCAGTTGAGTTTTCTTATTGGTTTTTCTTACTTTAGTTCAAATTTAACAGAAAAGCAAGAAAAAAGATAAATTTTTTGAAAACCGGATAAAAAAGGAAATTATTTTAAAAACGGGTTGAATTTGATTTGAATTTATATTTAAAAATTTCTATGTGATAAAAATATTGCAACTAAGTATAACGAATTTGTGAGAAAAACGATAAAAAGTCGATTAGTCGTATTTTTCTTTAAAAAATCGTATTTTGTAAAAAAAGGAAAAAAAAAGCTTGAAAAAGTCGCACGAACTGATCCCTGAATAAGTTATATTTTTTTTCTCTTACATACGTTGAAAGTTATCAGTATTCCTGACAAACTGAGCCAGGATAAAGTAATTTTGTCAATTGTTTAAAAAGATATTGCAAAAATAGGGCACATTTGACTGTTTTCTTAAAATTTAAATGAAAACTAATATAGCTGAAAAATTTTAATGTTCAATGCATGTTTAAAGTTGAAACAAAACTGTTGGAAAAATTTAATTATTTTTCTGCCGAAATATTTTTTGTAAAATATGAAAAATGAGTCATCGTAAGGTCTACTAAAAATATATATTCATTTGTTTCTTATTATTATTTTCCTACAGATTAGATGCCTTCGAATTTTTTTAGTTTGTTTGTTCTAACGTTGCAAAATGTTTATTATACTAGATTTTATAGATTTTATTCAAATTTTAAGAAAAAAATTGAAATTTGCTCTAGTTTTAGAATAAAATTTTTTTAAATGTACAAAATACCTTAATCTTGCCTTATTTTTATAGAATTTAGATAAAATAAAAAGATGATAAAATAGAATAAAGTAGATTTAGATTTAGATTTATCTTATTTATTTTTTTAGCCTATCTCGATGGATTAAAATCAGACTGAATGGTTAAAATCAATCAATGAGACTTCCAAGTCTCTCGAGGATCGATAGGAATGCTCATTCTACCAGGGAGGGAAGCCTATCGAATCCTACATCAACCTCTATCAAAAGTAAGGATTTCTCTGAAACCTCTTCCACGTGGACCAAAAGACAAGAAGTATTTACTAGACTCTGGGCAAAATTAATTATAAGAAACGCAATAAAGACAGTAATTAAAAATCAGAATCAATAGTAGAGAAAATACGAATCAAATATAAATGAAGTTCATTAAAATTTATTTCGACAGTTTCCCTTCAAAGTAAACAAGGCAAACGTGTCATTATATTATTCGGGGTGGCCGACAAACTTTATTTTTATCATTCCCAGATTTTTCCCTAAATTTTCCTTGATGAATTTTTTATTTTTTCTGACGATTAATATTCAAAGGTTAACATTTTTCCTTGAATTTTTAACATGGAATGTTTTATAATCGGGGAAAACAATATCGAATTTAAGTTAAGATGACTTTTTACAAAATACTTGAATTTTTAACAAAATAGTTTCAGGAACAAAATTAATTTTTAATCCAAAAGGACATATTTTCTATCAAAAAAGATAAATGTTCAACAAACTAATTAAATTTTTAACTAAATAGCAGAATTTTTAACCAAAAGAGATTAATTTTGATTCAAAAATAGAATAGTAGATTTAAAAAAAAAAAAGAAAAATCCTTTTTTAACGCAGAATGACGAAAATCAATTGTAAGTTAAGTTTACTTTAAATAAATTCACCATTTAAGTGAGCAACACAAACGTACCATTTAATTATTTAGGGTGACCGAAAGACTTTATTTTTATAATTCCCTGATTTTTTCCTGAATTTTCCCTAATGAATTTTTTTCTGCCGATTAATATCAAAAGGTCAACAATTTTCTCACGTGAAAATTTTAACGTAGAATCTTTTATAATTGGGAAAAAGCAATATCGGATTGTAATTTGGATGAATTTTTACAAAATTTGTTTAACAATACAGTTTAATTTTTCACTAAAAAGTATAATTTTTAATAAAAAGAGACGAATTCTAGGCAGAAAATTTAATAGTAGTCTTTTCCATTAAAAATAATTAAGTTTTAGGAAAAAGAATAATTTCCAATCCAAAAGGAAATATTTTCTATCAAAAAAGACAAATGTTCAACAAACTAATTAAATTTTTAACTACATAGTAGAATTTTTAACCGAAAGAGATTAATTGTGATTTTAAGATAGAACAGTAGATTTTGCAATAAAGAAGAATCTACTTTTAACGCAAAAAGACGAATTTTCTACAAAAAGATAAATTTGAAATCCATTTTTCCATTTTTGGTCCATTTTTCATTCAAAAGAACGTATTTAAACAGAGAAGTTGAATTTTTCATAAAAAATGTCTTTTGAAGATAATATTTGAACTTTCAACAAAATAGTTAAATTTTCAAGCAAATAGTAAAATTCCATAATAAATGAGATGAATTATGAATTAAAAATATAAAAGGAGGCTTTTCAATGAAAAATGTTTCAAACTCAAAATTTGATTTTATAACCAAGAAGACGAATTTTTAACTAAGGTAAATAATTTTCTATAAAAAAATATAAGCTTTCATCAAACAAATCATTTTGCAATTAAAGCAATACATTTTCTACTAAAATGATTAATTTTCCAACCAATAAGCAGAAATTTTAATAAATAAAATAATAATAAATAAAGTTTTAGGCCAAGAAAGATTTTCTATAAAATGGTTAAATTTGTAACTCGAAAATATGAATTTTCAAAACAAAAGTTATTTTAGAATCTCAAAACTTGCACTTTTATAAAAAAAGATTAGATAGTATTAAACTCCATGAATTCTTAATCCTAAAAGACGAAGACATCTAAAAAAAAGATAAAAATTCCAAAAAAAGATAGAAAAGTTACTTTTTCGGTTAAAAAAAATTAATTTTGAAACAAACAATTAAATTTTTAATCAAAAATATAAACCTCTAGCTAAGAAAAATAAACGCTTAACAAAATATTTAACCTTTTACTCAAGTAGCTGAATTTTTAAATAAAAAGATCAATTGTCACCAAAATAGTTCAACTTTAAACTAAAGAGATAAATTCTTACCTTAAATGATCAACCTTCAACTAGTTTTTTAAGTTCACAGTTAAAAAAAATGAATTTAAACAAAATTTCAACCAAAGAGATAAATTTTTGATTAAAATGATAAATCTTCAACAAAAATTTTTTTACCGCGTCTTTCAAGCCTCAATTAAGAAGTTTAATTTTTAAGAAAAAGATGAACTTTCAAGGAATAATGGAATAGTACATTTTAACTAAAAACAAATTTCTAACATTTTAATTCTGAATCTAAAACAGTTAAAGTTAACCAAAAAAGAGGAATTTTAAAGAAAATTATTAGAAGATTAATTTTTCACTAAAAAGTTAAACTTTTCTCCAAGAAAGATTAAATATCTACTAAAATAGATAAACTTTAAACAAAAAACACGAAGCCATCAACAACAAAAAATTTCAGACAAAGATAGACAAGTTACCCTTTCATTAAAATAAATAAATAAATAAATCTTTAATATAATGGTGAAATTTTGAACCAAACCAATAAACCTTTAAACAAAAAATAAACTTTTAACGAACTTTCTATAAAAAAAATTAATTTCAAGCTGAAATAATCAATCTTTAACTGGATAATTTAAGTTTTTAGTTTAAAAAAATTAAACGGAAAAGGATTTTTAATATTTTAATTTTATATATAAAACAGTTGAAATCAACCAAAAAAGACAAGTTTCCATGAAAATTATTAAATTCTTAACCAAACAAAAGTTAATTTTCAACTAAAGAGCTGTATTTTTCTCTAAAAACGAATAAATTTCTAATAAAACATATGAACTTTCAACTTAAATGTCGAATTTTTTCGGCATTTAGGTATTGTTTTAAAAAATTTCCCTGAAATTTTTTTTTTCTGCCGATTAATATAAAAAAAATCATTTTTCTCATGAAAAAATTTCAACGTAGAATCTTTTCTGATCGAGAAAAAACAATAGCGGATTTAAATTTGGATGGATTTTTACAAAATACTTGCATTTTTAACAAAACAGTTTAATTTTACCCTAAAAAGTATAATTTTTAATAAAATGAGACGAACTCTAGAAAAAAATATAATAGTAGACTTTCCCATTAAATATAATTAGGTTTTAAGAAAAAGAAGATGAATTTTCAATCCAAAAACAGAGATTTTTAACTAAATAGTAAATTTCTTAACCAAAAGAGATTTTGATTTTATTATAGAATAGTAGATTCTGCAATAAAGAAGAATCTACTTCTAACGCAAAAAGACTAATTTTCTACAAAAGGATAAATTTTAAATCCAAAAAGGCCCATTTTTCATTCAAAAAGACGTATTTGCAATACACCAGTTGAATTTTTCATAAAAAATATCTTTTGAAGATAATAGTTGAACTTTCAATAAAATAGTTAAATTTTCAAATAAATAGTAAAATTCTATACCAAATGAGATGAATTATGAATTAAAAATATAAAAGGAGGCTTTTCAATGAAAAATGATTCAATCTGAAAAAAGTTAATTTTGAATCCAACAATTGCACTTTTATAAAAAAAATTATGCAGTTAATAAGCCCGATGAATTTTTAAACCTAAAAGACGAAACCATCTAAAAAACAAAAATTCCAAACGAAGATAGAAAAGTTACCTTTTCAGTTTAACAAAAAATGAATTTTCAATCAAACAATTAAATTTCTAATCAAAAATATAAACGTTTAACAAACTATTTAAACTTTTACCCAAGTGGCTGAATTTTTGAATAAAAAGATCAATCGTCACCAAAATAGTTCAACTTTAAACCAGAGAGATAAATTTTAACCTTAAATGGTCAACATTTAACTGGTTTTTTAAGTTCACAGTTAAAAAAAAATTAATTTAAAAAAAATTCAACCAAAGAGACGAATTTTTAACTAAAATGATAAATCTTCAACAAACATTTTTTTTAAATAACTTTGAACCCTCAATCAAGTAGTTCAATTTTTAACAAAAGTGACAAACTTTTAAGGAATAATGCAATAGTAAACATTTCAACTATAGAGGATTTAAAAAAATTTTATTTTGTATTTAAACCAGTTAAATTTATCCAAAAAAGACGAATTTAAAGGAGAATAATTAAAAGATTAATTTTTAACTAAAAAGTGGAATTTTTCTCTAAAAAATACTGAATATCTACTAAAATAGATGAACTTTAGATCAAAAAGACGAAGCCATCAACAAACAAAAATTCCAAACAAAGATGGAAAAGTTACCTTTTCATTAAAATAAATCAATAAATCTTTCATAAAATGGTTAAATTTTGAACCAACCATATAAACCTTCAACCAAATAATAAACTTTCAAAGAACTATTTAACCTTTTATCCAACTAGTTGAATTTTTAAATAAAATGATCAATTTTCATCAAATTAGTTAAACTTTCTATCAAAAGAGATGAATCTTAAGCTGAAATAATCTTTAACTGGATTATATCAATTTTCAGTTTAAAAAAATTAAACTAAAAAGGATTTTTAATATTTTAATTTTATACCTAAAACAGTGGAATTTAACCAAAAAAAAAACAAGTTTCAAAAAAAATTATTAAATTCTCAACCAAAGAAAATTAATTTTCAACTAAGCAACTGTATTTTTCTCCAAAAAAGAATAAATTTCTGATAAAAGATATGAATTTTCAACTTAAATGCCGAATTTTCTATAAAATAGTTAAATTTTCAACCACAATGAATGACTTTTTAATAAAATTATTAAATTTACAACCAAATTAGAAAATTTCAATATAAAAATACAATCTTCAGGAGAAAAAGTTTCACAAAAAAAATTTAAAATACAAAACATAGATTACCGAGAAGAATATTACAGCAAGTTGGCCGCAAATTTTCATTTTCAAAATTTCCTAATATTTCCCCGAACAATTTTTTATTTTTCTGACCATCAACTTTTGAAATAATATATTTCGATGTAATTTTTTTTCCATATAAGGCTATTTACTTCCTCACACTTAACCCCAAGAAATTGAAAGTTTTTATATGACTTGCCCAATGGTGAATTTTTTTTTCTAATTTGTTCGTAATACAACAGAGAAACTTTTTAGTGCAATTATCAATGAATCTGATAATTTTATTTTTTTCGGCCCACCCTAATAAACACTATGAATTTCATTGGATACTAAATTTTTGAATAATTGAGACATATTTTGTATTTTTTCAATAAAATATTTTTAATAATCTCTCTGTTGGAAAGTTTTGTAAACATATTTTTCTTGTGTATTAATAGTTTTCAAATAAAGCATAACTCTGAAATAATAGAGAAAAGCTTTTCTGAAAGACAAACGTTATGCAATAAAATTCGTGTTAGCTGGAGTCACAAATTGATGCGGCGTAAATGACGAATCGTTGGGTCGCGGCTGGACGGTAAATTCGTTTCTTGAGGAAGTGGAACCGTAAAATGATAATAAAAGTACGTTCTAAAAGAAAAAGAGCAAAACTTTCAAGACGAAGAAAAATTGAAGCCCGATTTGTGGAAAAAGAAATAGAATTATTTCTGGTGAATTAGTGTCACAGGTTATCTCTTTAGCTTTAAAGAGTTTAAATGTGGGTTATACTTCTAAAGCTTAGGAGAGACGCCCATCCACTCTCTAAAAGAAATATTGACGCTGAGAAACCAGATTTAAAAAATCTTAAATTCTTGATAAAAATTCCTTTACTTTTTAGAAAGAAAACTTTGTTAAGTGCATTATTAATAATTTACATTTTTCATATAATCTTAGTGGATAGAAAATTCCTTAAGGCGTTTTTAAATACAACTGAAAGAATTTTTTAAATTATTGCAAAGTATTGCAAAGAAACAAAATAAGTCAATCTGAAAAGGACTTGCAATAATAATATAACAATAATGTGACTAAAAATAAAAGCATGGGGCGTAAATATTAAAATTTCTTTCTCGTATAAATGTAATGTTTAATATTTACGCCCAAAGCTTTTATTTGTAATCCCCTTATTATTATAACATTACTGCAAGCTCCCTTTATAGGTTTAATTATTGGTTAACTCTAATCAGCCCGAAAAATAAGGAGGTCTGGAAAAGGGGATTGACTAGTCATCCTGCTCATACCGAATTTCGGGATGAGTATCTTGTTTTTTATAAACTATATTTGTTTAAATTATTACATATAAAAAAATTCTGCGTAAAATTTCTTGCCCCTCTCCTTGCCACCGTTAGAGGACCATAAGAAGGTTTTAAAAAATACGTCACGCTATTTTAAAAAATTTTTCAATCTAAAAGAACGAATGTTTGAGAAAATAGTTGATTTTTACTCGAAAAGATGATGTTTCAACCAAATAGTCGAAATTAAGAAAATAAAACAAAAATACTTTAGACCAAACAGTTGCTTTTGCAACTTAACAGGTGCACTTGCAATCTAAGGAAACAATTTTTAAGAAATAGTTGAAATTGTAAACAAATTGCTGAATCTCAATAATCAACAATGAATTTTCAAACAAATTTTCAAAGTTTTAAACAAAGGAGATTATGCTTAAGCTCAAAATATTTGAATTTTTAAACAAATAGCTCAATCTTCAAAAAGACCAACTTTTTAGAAGACAGTAGAATTTTCAATCTAGTGAAACAAACTTTTTATCCAAAAAGAAGAATTTGCGACGAAGCAGTTCAATTTCCTAAAGAGATGTCTTTTTAAGAAAAAAGTTGAACTATAAATAAAATAATAAAATTTTAAACTTTAAAAAATATATATCAAAAAAACACATATTTAAAGTCAAGCTGTTCATTTCAATAAATTCATTTTTAATAAAAAGGAACAAATTTTCAACAACATAGTTAAATTTTTTAACCAAACAGTTACTTTAGAACCTAAAAATGTCTTTTTAAGAACAAAATTGACCTTTAAATAAAATAATAGAATTTTCAACATAATATTTAAGCTTTAAAATATATATATTAAACAAACACTTATATACCGTCAAGTAGTTCAACTTTTAAGCAAAAGGGCCAAATTTTTAAGCAAACAGTTAATTTAGGACCTAAAAAGATGGCTTTTTAAGACAAAAATTGAAATTTAAATAAAATGATATAATTTTTAACACAACATTTAAACTTTAAATAATATATATTAAACAAAAGATTATATGCAGTCAAGTATATCAAGTTTTGGGCAAATGGGACAAATTTTCAACAACATAGTTGAGTTTTTAACCAAACAGTTAAATTAGAACCTAAAAAGATTAATTTGTAACCAAATTGTCGAATTCTTAAACAACAACAAAACTGACCTTAAACTTCAAAAAGTTCCATTTTCAAACAAATAGTGGACTCTGCAAACCAAGAAAAAAAATATTCAAAAGACAGTTGAATTTTCCAACAAATAAATAATTCTCAAAAGAAAACATATTTCAGAAAAAAGGTTTTAATTCTAATTCAAGAAACGCAGAAATTAGCCAAAAAAAGAAGATTTTCCCTCAACGACAAAAGATTTTAACTTTAACAATTATATATGGTTTAATTCGAACAAAAAGACGAATTTTCAAACAAATAGTTGAATTGTGAATTAAAACTCATGAATTTTCATTCTACAATGGAATAGTTAAATTTTAAGGTAGAAGAATTAATTTTAAAATAAAGAAACGAGTTTTCAATAGAATAGTTAAATTTTTGACCAATAAAATGAATGTTTAAGAAAGTAGTTGAACTTTAAAACTTTATTTGGATTTTTAACTCAAAGAGATACATTTTGAATATAAAATTTAACAAAATAAATTTTCAAATAAAATAATTAATTTTTAAACAAAAAAGAATTTTAAAAACAATAGTGAAATATTAAACTGACAAAATAAATTTGTATCAAAGTATTTCAACTTGCAACTAATTATTTTAATTTTCAAACAAGAAAAATGAATTCATAATGACAATTTTTTAATATTTATATTATTAATTTTTAGCCTAAATACATTTTTCAAACAGTTTATTAATGTTTTTAAATTTTTTTCTCTTATAATAGAATTCAAAAATCGCAATTCTTAATTAAAGTAAGTTAATAAACATAACTGTTTAAATAATTGATTATTTTTAATAATATTTTTTTAATAATCCTAGAAAGTTATGGTTTTCTTTGAATTATTCAACTACGTGTCTAATTTTCACTTATAACAAGGTAAAAATAATGCAAATTAAACGTAATGATTGTTTTAACAAATTATTTTTGTTTATAAAGTTAACAATTATAAAACATAATTGTTAAGGCAATTCGTTATTTTTTATAACTGTCTTCTCTGAAATAATTTCTGGAAAGTTTCTGTTTTTTCTGGAATTTTAAACTTGACATTGGCTTTTTAGTTGTAAACAAATAATACATAAACAACAGAGAGAATCACTTTTTTAACAATCTCTTTCTTTTTTCTGGTCAAGAAAATCTGAAATTTTCATGAAACCCAACAACTTTCTAGAATTGGTTTAAAATTTAATCTTTAAGATCAAAAATTAAACTACTTTTTGTTTAAATTAAAAAAATTGTTCTTTCTTTCTCAAAAAATCCAAGTTTGGTTGAGAATTCTTGTATTTTATTGAAAATTTGTCTTTCTGTTTGTCTTTCTTTAAATGTTTGGAAATTGGACTTTTTTGTTGAAAATTCATTTTTTTGTTTGAAAAATTATTTTGGTAAGTAAGTAAAAATACAAACTTTTGTAAAGTTTGAACAACTTTTTTTAGAATTCCTTTTTTTATTGTTCGAAATTAATCAAGTATACTTTTCAAATAAAGCTGAATACTCAAGCAAAGAAGAATAATTTTTAATCAGAAAGTTGCATTTTTATACAAAAAAAAAAAGATATTTCTACTACAAAATATGAATTTTTGAATCAAAAGATAAATTTTCAAAAATAGTTAAATTTTCTGTTGAGCAAGATCTCAGATGAAACTTTACGACCAAAATATGCATTTTTAAAGTGGGAAAGAAGTTTCTTCAGGTGAATTTTTATTTTATAATTTAAAATTTTTTTTTTAAATTTAAATTTTTTATTTCTTGTTAAATTTTCATTCAAAAAAGATTCCGGTATACTCCGGATGAATTTTTTAAAAAATAGTTAAATTCTCTATCAAATAAGTTGCATTTTTATCCAAGAAAGATTAAATTTGTACTAAAAGAGATGAATTTTTAAAGCAATAATAAAAAACGACAATTTTTCTTAGAAGTTAAACTTTCATCCAGAAAATATGTAATTTCTTTTTTAACACCAAAATATAATTTTTTAGCAAAACAGTGGAATTTTCAACCAAAAAATACGAATCTTTAACAAAATAATTTAATTTTTAACCCAACAGTTCCATTTTTATTCAAAAAAATTAATTTTTTCTAAAACAGATGAATGAACAAAAAATAATCTAAAAAATGGTTAAATTTTTATCCAAAGAAAATTCCAGTTCACTTTCCAACACCAAAATAAGGATTGTAAACAATAAGTTGAGTTTCAACTAAATAGTCGAATTTTTAACACAAAAGTATGACTTTTTAACAAGATTGTTAAATTTTTAACCAATAAGTTGAATTTTTGTTCAAGAAAAATGAAAATTCTACTAAAACAGATGAATTTTTAAATTAAAAACACAAATTTTCGAAAAAAAAATTAAATTTTCATACAAAAAGGTTTCAATTGACTTTTGAACACAAAAATAGGAATTTTAAACAAAAACTAAATTTTCTAGAAAATATTTTATTTCTCAAAAAAAACGGTTGAATTATTTCCAAAAAGAATTCAATATTTATACTAAAAATTACCAACCTTTAACTCAAAAATGTCAAATTTTCAACAACAAAAAAATTGTTTTAAGCTGAAAAATATTTCTGTTGACTTATAAGCAACAAAATATGAATTTAAAACAGTTTAATTTGCAACTAAAAATAAGAAGATTGTTAAATTTTCAACCAAACCATAATATTTACAACTAAAAATATAATTTTCCGGAGAAAGTTTTGCGAATTTTAAAAAATTAGGTACACAAGTGAAGCCCCCTTTTTCCGTATCGGAAAGAAATCGGAAGAAAAACACATTTATTTTGTTGTGAATTCAAAAAAATCTGGGTTATAGTTTATTATTTCCACCCTGGAAAGAAGATTAAGCAAGAATTTCTTCCTTCGAGACAATGACAATCACATTAGGTTTTCTATGTGTGTGACATACTTATATGATCGCCCTAGGGAGCATTTATTCGATGTCTACAAACAAAATTGTCCAGAAGAGACGTTTCAAAATGGAAAAAAACGTAGAGGAGAAAATTCCCCTCTCGCTTTTGATGCAGCAGGATCACGTGAAAGCAATGAGGACCTTACTTTATTATACAGTTTGTTTTGGTTATGGCCCGCTCTTGCTGAGAAAAATACCACCTTGAGATTATAAGCTAGGCTGAGGTGGAAATCTAGGCTGAGGCATTTTCTGGGTAATTCCACCGCCAAAATGTGGAGACGAGGTAAATTTAATGCCGTTCAGACCTCGTTACTCTTGCCATTAACCCGGTTACTTTGAGCTGCCGTTACATGCAATTCAGTGATTGGGCTTTCAGATGAATCCTTAGATTACATGCGCTCTGATCATCAGGATTATGTACGCTGCACATTTCAATACATGTCAGGAAATTGCAATAATAATCCAAAACCATAAGTTTTGCCCTGCGAGGCATATACCTTGAGCCAGTTGCATCACAAAGTTCACAAAGTTATCACACGAGAAACGTATTATTCTTTTTTTTCTTATCTAACGCACAAAAAAACCTAAATCTATAACCTAACTTAACAGTACTACATATAAAGCAATTCCCTAACGCATAATATCGCACGCATTGTATCACCGCTTGTGAGAAACGACCAGTGCTGGGCCAAAACTTGGCGTTGCCTCAAGTGATATTTAATATCTTACTTCAACGTCGAAATTTTTTTTTGACATGTTTCATTCAAATGTTATATTATAACTCATTTGATTATTTTTAATTTTAAGAATATTTAATTTAATGTGAATTTACTTTGAATTTATTACTTTATATTCGCGTCAAAAGTTCAGCACACATTTACTTTTTGTGAGTTTTGTAAGTGCTGGAAGATTGATAATATGAGTAAGATAAATATCGTTCTCTAAGATAAATTAAATCATACATATGCAGGGTGGGCCATTTTAATGTATCCACCCTAAAATCTCCGGAAATTAACAGTATAAAAAAAAATGTTCAGACATAAGTTGCTAAGGAAAATTTCCCGCTCTTTCAAAATCTAATGTCAAAAATAGGGGTTCCAATTTTAAAGAATCAGTGTGAACTTCAAATAACCTTGAAAATTTATCTCAAGGTCAAATCCGATTTTTTAGAAAGATGGAAACAATTGTCCTGAGCAACTTTTATCTGAACAATTTTTTTTATACTGCTTATTTCCGGAGATTTTGGGGTGGATACATTAAAATGGCCCACCCTGTAAAAATGAATTGTAATTCGAAACCAAAAGACACATTTTGTTAGTTATAAAAGAAGATATTGCATTCATTTTGTTTTTTTTCTACTCTTAAAGTTTAAAAGTTGAGAGGTCAAATATTTTTAAAAATATTAAATTATTTGAAAGAAAATAACCTTTCTCGTTAAAAAAAATCACATTATCACACGAGAAATGTATTCTTCACTTATCTAACGCACACAAATCCAAATCTATAATCTAACTTAATACTACTGCATATAAAGCAATTCCCTAACGCATAATATCGCTGGGTATATCAGTCGAAATGGTCCTTATATACTAGCCAGCAAAATTCTCACCGCTTGTGAGAAACGACCAGTGCTGGGCCAAAAATTGGCGGTGCTTGAAGTGATATTTAATTTTCTTACTTCAACGTCGAATTTTTTTTACATGTTTCATTCAAATGTTAGATTATAACTATCTCATTTGATTATTTTTAATGTTGAGATTTATTATTTTATATTCGCGTCGAAAGTTCAGCAAACATTTACTTTTTGTGAGTTTTGTAAGTACTGGAAGATTGATAATATGAGCAAGATAAATATATTTCTGTAAGATAAATTGAAACATACATATAAACATGAATTGTAATTGGAGCCCCAAAAATCCATTTGTTAGTTATAAAAAAAAATATTGCATTTATTTTTGCCTTTTTCCTAGTCTTAAAGTTTAAAAGTTAAAAAGTCAAATATTTTTTCAAATATTAAACTATTTGGCAGAAAATAACCTTTCTCGTTAAAAAATCATATTGTTGAGTTGAAAATTCCACATTTTTGTACAAATATTAAATATTTTTGATTGAAAATTAACTTTTTTGTTGAAAAATAATATATTTAGGTTACAAATTTAACTGTTCTGTGAGGCTGGTCGGGGTATCAAACTTTTATTGTAGCACCAAGGAAATAAATTTATTCTTTAACTATTCTGTAGATGATTAATCTTATTGGATTCAAAATTCAAGTATTTTATTAAAAATTAATATATTTTCTTGAAAATTCGTCTTTTTTTTCTAGAAGAA